>JARHVA010000034.1:4977500-5055000 GCA_037957365.1 Torreya grandis
TAAATGAAAGAGTTGAAAATAGTGACACATAAATAGCATCAAATAAAATTCTCTTAACAAAAATAAAAATTAAATGTATGACAAGCATAATTACATTGACTAAAACTCTAAGTGATAGAGTTTGTAATTTGGATGTTTCAAAAAAAAATAGAATGTCATATGTAACCTTGTAAATAATTTCATAGAAGTTCAAATCAAAATAAATGAAGGATGTGAAAAGATAGATACATAAATTATATCATATAAAATCTATAAAATAAAAATCATACAATTAATATATGAAAAAAATAGTTACATTGACTAAAACTCTAAGTGGTTTACTAATTTGTTTGTTTTGAAAAAACCAAGAATGTCACATGTAGCCTTGGAATAAATTTCATATAAGTTCAAAATAAATAAATGAAAGAGTTGAAAATAGAGACACATAAATAGCATCAAATAAAATTCTCTTAACAAAAATAAAAATTAAATGTATGACAATCATAATTACATTCACTAAAACTCTAAGTGATAGAGTTAGTAATTTGGATATTTTGAAAAAAATAGAATGTCACATGCAACCTTTGAAATAATTTGATAGAAGCTCAAAATAGAAGAAATGAATGACAAAATAAAAACATATAAAACACATCAAAGAAAAGACTCTTAAAATAAAAAATATGCAATTCATGTAGGACAAGCACACTTATATTGACTAAAAATCTAAGTGATAGAGTTAGTATTTTGGATGTTTTGAAAAAAACAAAATGTCACATGTAATCTCTGAAATAATTTTATAGAACTTCAAATCATAATAAATTAAATACATGAAAACAAAGATTTATAAAATACATCGAAGAAAAGTGTATTAAAAAAATCATACAATTAAAGTAGGATAAACACACTTACATTGACTAAAACTCTAAATGATAAAGTTAATAATTTGGATGTTTTGAAAAAAAGAGAGATTCACATGTAACCTTTAAAAGAATTTGATAGAATTTGAAATCAAAATAAATGAAAGACATTAAAATAAATAAATATAAAATAAATCAAATAGAAGTATCTTAAATAAAAATCCATTATGTGGCTTTAATAACTTTTCAAATTTTTGTTATTAGGATGTTGATTTCATTTATCACACTATAAAATTTTACTTTCTTTCTTACACAGGTGTCTTAAGACAAACCATGAGAAACATGAAACTATGCACGTGCATGATTAGTTTATGACATTTTTTAGAAGATACCAACGTGACTTTGGTTAGTGGAGTTGACTATAAGAGGTTGAAGAAGTAATATTTTGGGTGTACATCCCTAAATTTTTAGTTTTACTTGATATATGTAGAATCTCAGTCATACAAGTACAACCTCCTAAATAATATGTTATAGACTTCAAGAGGCACAATGTTACAAGTGATGATACCATCCATACACTAAAATTTATATTATAATTTGCATTGCCTCTAAACCTATATATTTGTACTAGATTATTGAATCCACCCTAGAGATTATAGCTTACAATGCATAAGAGGGGAAGGCCAAGTTGTTAGGTTGTAGATAGTGTGATGATGTTATTCTAACTTATATTGTCAATGATAAGATGAAGATGTTGAACCTTGAGATCCATAACATGGTATTGAATAGGCGTTCATACTCCTTAGAGGTTTCTATGAAAGTAGTGTTGGTCTTTAGAAAAGTTTTATTTAGTTTGGTATCATCTATATGTGCATGACATGATGTAAGTTTACAACGAAAGGATTGTTGCACCCAACATTAAGAGTGTTCGTGGCTCTCTGTTAATTATTGATGGCACTGCTTTTCACTATAATTATTTTTTCCTTTGTCTGAGTTAGAATGCATATGAAGAGTCATGTTTTGTGTGGCAATTTTAGGTTGATATCATTTATGAAAAGAATTTTGCCTCTATGCTAGAGGTCTAAATAGGGAATTATGCATGGGTTGGCAAATAAATAGCAAATGTAAATGAAACAAGTAAATATTTTCTTATTATATTGTATAGCGTACCACAAAAAATAATTTTTTATTTTGTCTTTTTCCAAATACAAATTGGTTTTTCTACTATAACTATACGAATTTGATAAATTATTCATCTATTTTTTTTTTTGAATCACTAAGAATTCTTCAAGTTTAAATATACAATTATTTTATTTTGGCAAAGATAAATAATGAGGTTGGGAATTCATCACAAAATACCAAAAGATAAATAATGAAGAAATTGAAGAGAAAAAGAAAGAAAAAGACAAATAGATAGGAGAGCATTCATAAGAGCTTCTAGGTAAGGTGAAGGTTCTTCTTCTACATTAGGTAATACTTCTAATGAAATAACATGCCCAATTCTATATAATTTAGTTTTCATATGTTTTTAAATGAAATAAGAGAACCAAGTCAATCTTTGTTGCAAGATGAAATTAAAAATGTAGATCATGTAAGTAATGAATGATAAAACATATGGAGAAACACAATATAATGAAACATCCATTCATAATGAAAATTTTGAGTATGATGATAATCAACATCAAATAATGCCTCCGAATCATGTGTATCTGAATAAAGAGGAATTTAATTTGCCTATAACCCCTAATTTAGATATTCAACCCTCTAATGTCCCTACTATGGTTGAAGTGTTAACACCACACACTTTAATACAAAATAATAGCTCTAGCACCCACACTTCCAAGGATAATAAGATGAACACCAAAGTATTCGGTTTAAATAGATGAAAAAATAGTAGAACCTATGGAAGGTAAATTTTCAAAACAAATATTCCATTGTCATGCACAATGTGTATAAAACTATGCATTTAAGAATAAAATCCATACATAACGATGTCAATTATTTATTCAATTAATAAAAATGCAAAAATTGCATCCTATGATGCACAATTTGGGATTAATAACATTAAACATAGAGGGAAAACATATTACAATAATAAAAAATCTATTTAATGCATTTAAGGCAATAGGTAATAAAAATTAGAATAAAGATAGTAAAGTGGCAAGATGAGTAATAATGAAATCTATAGTAAGTCAACATCTAAAGCTTAAATTCTTAGTGAAACAAGTAAATCTTTGAATTTAAATATAAAATATCTAATAAATTTCATAAAAATAAGAACAAAGCTGATGACCCTTCACTCACGAATTGTTGAGAATTTAGTGGTAGACTACCATAAAAAGATAAGGTATCGGTTGAAGGAACAAAACAATTGATTGAATTTTTTTGGCATGACAACACAAAGGTCTCATCTAATGTAAAAGACATTTTTAAAAGAATAAAAGGCTCAAAAAATCATGAGTCACATGAAAAAATTTTTTTAGACATGACACAAACATAATTTTATAAAAAAAATATTGAAAAATTTAATGGGTTATTAATAATTAGCCAAAGGTCAGTTGAGATGTGCAAGTCTTTTTATGTTAAAATAAACCAATTCTAGACCACATTTTTTTGTAAGGTAAATGTGGATTTTGATATGTATTTTTATATATTTTTGTTATATATATTGTAGTTTACATACTAATGAGATTTTGAAAGAATGTATGGTGTCTTCCCCACCTAAAACATCAAGAGAATTAATCCAAGGTCTTTTCTATCAAAGACCTGATGGCCATTTTTTTTTGCCAAATAATGTTTATATGGAACATGTAATGGTTTTGGTGGTTTTTAAAATTTGACAAATTGTTTACATGAATATATTTCACATGAATTTTAAAAGTAACTAGTTGATTATAAGAATTACAGATCTGTTAAGTATGTGTTAAAAGATGAAAAAGAGTCATCAAGATGTGAGTTGGTTATGACCAAAGTTTATGTATATGATTTTATATTTAAAATTCAAAAAGGATATTATCTACCAATATACAAGACACACACATTAATCAATTCAAAGCATGCAAGGACAACTTATTAGTTGGCACCATTATTTTAGTTATAGATTTTGATGAAAAATACACACTACAACTATAAAATGAGGTTCAATCCCAATATTATAATTTAATTTAAGTTGAAAATTTTGATCATATTATATTCAGACATACACTTGATAGCATAGGTGACAATAAAAGGATTTTGAGGGAGTACCATTTTTATATGAGCTATGATAAATAACATTCTCCAGAGTTTTTTCAAGGTTGTTTTGATATATTTTATATGAATATGAATGTAAGACAAATCATGTTTGATACACACTACATTCGGTCAAATAATTATGTAGGGTAGTTTAAGAATTCTTGAATATTTTACTGGTTAACTAAAATGCATAAGAATAATGGCATTCAACATTTATGAAGCTTCTTTGAGGCTTGGCATGAAAAATAGGAACATGATGGTGTTGGTGCATGTGTAAATAAATCCCTTAAAAGAGAGCAGAAAAAACACAAGGATGGTGCTAATTTGGTTGATGTAGCAAGTATTATGAGCTGGTGTAAGGAAAATATTTGTCATGGATCGGATAAACATTCTCATGTACAAATATTATTTTGGTTAATAGAGTAACAACATAAGGTAATGTATGAAGATTGCATTATAGTACCTAGATCAAGTGTTTTCCACTCCATTCAAAATTCAAATTCAAGTTTATGGACTATTTATACTAGGGATATGGCATGTTTTTGTTCCTCATATATTAAATTTAATTGGAATGAATGTGAGTCAAAATAATGGGTTGACGAATGGTATTGTAGACCCATATCACCTATAAAGAGTAGCCATTCACTTCAACAGTTGACAGATCATGAAATGACATCATTAGTTGATTTTGACCACATCTTAGATCTTGTGTAACTAGGTAGAATTTATTCCTTAATTAAATATACAACCTTATATATTAGTAATTTTTTTTTTCTAGATGTACTTACAATTTCATTATACTTTAAATATAGTGCATGTTTTTGTAGTAGTTTCACCTGAGAACAATGATGAGGGAAAATACTACTAATTGTGTCATTATGTAGAGGCAAAAAAAATTAACCACAAATGTTATGGATGGAGAAGAGCTAATTTATTTCACTATGTCCATAGTGGTTACTTGAACCTGACTTTGTAGGTTGTCATAAAAAAATAAAAAAAATTTTACTTGAGGACTTTGAAACACACATGATGGTGTTTCATTATTTGAACCTTGTTATTGCTACAAATATTAATTTGATCAAACATCATGGAAAGCCTCACAATGGAACTTTGTGAAAAGTGCGTGAATCTGACCATGAAATGATTCTTGAAACACTTGCAAATAGAGATAATATTTAAAGTATGTTAGATTGAATTAGTATGTTTATCTAACTTATTTCAAATTAAAATAATAAAGTTATTTGATTTAATGTATTTTATTTTTTAGCTATTTTATGATTATGTGTTTATTTTTGTTTAAATTTTTTACTAACAATTTAAATCTAGGTTAGTGGCACCATATGAGCTTCCAAATTCACATGGTTGGTGTCAAGAGTAGATAAGATTATCTTCTTGAAATGAAGAGAAGCCAAAATAATTTATATTAATTTCATCTACTTTAAGCAAATACTTTTTCACATTCTCTTTGTTTATCTTTTCAAGAAACATTGATGTAGGGGCATCCTTTAGTGATGTCATTATGATTTCATTTTTGGCTTAAAATAAGGTAGGAGGCATTCTAGAGTAGTTTTTGGTCCTTAGGAGTCTTTAATAGGTGTCTATGATTCATAAAATTCATAAAATCACTATTCAAAAATTTGAAATCTTGTAAGCCCTTTTGAGTGATCATAGCATCTATTTGATGATGTGAGATATAGTAGAATTTAATTAAGAGTCTTATGTAAAGATGAAGGGTTTGTAATGCCTTGACCTTCATATGACATGGGTCTTCATATTAAGTTAATTTTTAACCAAGGGTGTGTCTAAGTCTCCCACATGGAGAATGAATCAAGAATTAGTTAATCATTGGTGAGGAAGATATAAGGTTTATTTTTGTAGTTTTAGATAGATATTCTCAAACTAGAAGTAAGAGGAGAGTAGTGAATAAAAATAAATTATTAACAAAGGTGTCTTTGCTCATAGTATTATGTGTATATCTTATATTTTTTATATACTATGGAAATTAATTGTGAATTATGATCAATAAAGAAAAGAAGTAATTCATATCATATTCTACTAACCTCTGTGTTAAAGGTTTCTATAAATATACCCTTATTTAATGGTAATGGATCTATTTAAATATGGATAAGGGTATAGATTGTTTTCATAGTCTCTAAAGAAAGCTCATAGCCTATAAAGGATCCATACATTTCAATTTAGTCATTTCTATACTTTGATACCTCTTCCTTGTGTAATGCATGAATATCAGTGTGTAAACTATGAGAAAGATCTACAAACTCATTATTCATCTATAAAGGTATTCTACAAACTTGAGTTGTTTATATTGTAGGTTTACTAGGATTTGGATGAACCTAGTTCTCTAAGTTTTGAAGGTCTACAAATTTATTGTGCATGTTTAAGATTTGACAGTTCATCTCGAGCCCTTACAGTTCTCATGCAACATGAAATCGAAGTTCACTCATTTTGCACATTTGAGAATAATTGAATTATCTTTAGGGATACCTATGACTAACTACAAATTTCACTCCCAAGGGTTGACCAAGACTTGACAAAGGTGAATCTAGCCTAAAAGTGCATATCTTTATGTGTCTATGTAGATGGTTCATCGATTAGGCTGATGAGTCAAAATATGCAACCCTCACTGACTAAATTTTGGCATGATTTGAGATATTTGGCCATGAAATAAACCTTATTATCAAATCTCATTTGTCATGATTTATAAAAAATACTCTTGATATTTCTTAGAGGATTCATCCATGCATGTGTAGGACTTGATGGTTCGTCTCTAACCCTCATGGTTCTCATGTAAGTCATGATGGAAGGTCATTCATTTTTCACATTTGAGGATGAGTGAATTTTCTTAAGGAATGCCTCTGATAAAATACAAATTTCACTCTCAGGGGTTGATCGAGACCTGATAAATTTGAATCTAGCCAAAAAGTACCTATCCTGATGTGTTCACATAGATGATTCATCGATTATGTTGATGAGTCAGAATCTATGGCCCTCACTGACCAACTTTTGAAATGTTTTGAGAGATTTAGATATGAAGAAAACCTCCTTGACACATCTCATCCATAATTAATTATATAAAATTATCCTATTTTTTATTAGAGTAATCATCCATGCATGTGTATGACTTAATGGTTTGTCTCTATCCCTCACATTTCTCGTGCAACTCATAATGGAAGTTTGTTCATTTCACACATTCAAGGACGAGTGAATTCTCTTACATAATGCCTCTAATAAAATACAAATTTTTCTCTTAAGGATTGATCAAAACTTGACAAAGGTTATTCTAGCCTAAAAGTTCCTATCCCAATGTGTCTTTGCAGACGGTTCATCGATTAGGCTGATGAGTCAGAATCTACAACCCTCACTGACTAATTTTTAAAAATATTTTGAGAGATTTAGTTTTAAGATAATCCTCATCTCTTCATCTTATCCATCACAAGTTAGATAAAATACTCTTAGTATTTATTTGAGTATTCATCCATGTACATGTATGACCTAATGGTTCATTTATAGCCCTCACGGTTCTTGTACAACTCATGACAAAAGTTCATTCATTTTGCACATTTAGTGATGAGTGAATTCTCTTAAGGAATGCCTCTGATCAACTACAAATTTCACTCTTAGGGGTTAATTGAGACTTTACAAAGGTGATTCTAGCTTAAAATTGCCTATCTCGATGTGTCTGCATAGATAATTCATTAATTAGGCTGACTAGTCAGAATCTATAATCCACACTGACTAGATTTTGGCATGTTTTGAGAGATTTATACATGAGAGAAACATTATTAGTATATCTCATCCATCATGAGTTAGAAAAAATCCTCTAGTATTTCTTAGATGACTCGTTCATGCATGCGTAGGACTTGATATTTTATCTCTAGCCCTCATGGTTCTCATGCAATGCACAACCAAAGCTTGCTCATTTCACACATTTAGGGAAAATTTAATTCTCTTTAGATATTCCTCTAAACAACTATAAATTTCACTCTTAAGGGTTGACCAAGACCTAATAAAGGCGATTCTAGCTTAAAAGTGCATATCTCGATGTGTCCATGTAGATGGTTTGTTGAATGGGCTAATGATTCAAAATTTATGACCCTGACTGACCAAATTTTGTCATGTTATAAGAGATTGAGCCATGAGAGAAACCTCATTTTTGCATCTTGTCTATCATGAGTTATACAAAATCCTCATAGGTTTTCTTATAAGGCTCATTTGTATACGTGTAGCTAGCCCTCATGGTTCTCGTGCAACGTATGAACAATTTTTTTTCATTTTGCACATTTATGGACAAGTGAATTATCTTCAAGGATGCCTCTAAACAACTATAAATTTCACTCTTAAGGGTTGGTTAAGACTTGACAGAGGTGATTCTAGCCTAACATTGTTTATCTTGATGTGTTTGTATAGATTGTTCATCAATTGGGTTGACGACTTAGAATTTATGGCCCTCACTGAGCAAATTTTAACATGTTCTAAGAGATTTGGCAATGAGATAAACCTCATTACCATATCTCATCCCTCATGAGTTAGATAAAATTATCACAAGATTTCTTAGAAGACTCATTTGTGTATGTGTAAGACCTGATGATTCATCTCTATCCCTCACTTTTCTTGTACAACTCATGATGGAAGTTCACTTATTTTGCACATTCAAGGATAAGTGAGTTATCTTAAGGAATGCCTCCTATCAACTATAAATTTTTCTTTTGGGGGTTGATTGAGACTTGACAAAGGTTATTCTAGCCTAAAAATACCCATCTTGACATGTTCGAATATATGGTTTATTGATTGGGCTAATGAGTCAGAATCTATGGCCCCCACTGACCAACTTTTACTTCATTATGAGAGATTTAGCCATGAGATAAACATCATTACCACATATCATCCATCATGAGTTAGACAAAATCCTCCTAGAAATTTTTAAATGACTCATCTATGCACATTTAGGACATGATTTTTTATCTCTAGCCCTCATGGTTCTCATGCAACTCATGATAAAAATTTACTTATTTTAAACATTTGAGGATAATTGAATTCTCTTAAGGAATTCATATGATAAAGTACAACTTTCACTCTCATGGGTTGATCGAGACCTAACAAAAGTCATTCTAGCCTAAAATTGTCTATTTTGACATGTTCATATAGATGGTTCATCAATTGTGCTGATGAGTCAGAATTTATGGCCCTCACTAACCAAATTTTAGCTTGTTCTAAGAGATTTAGTTATGAGGTAAACCTCATTTCCATATTTCATCCATCATGAGTTAGATAAAATCCTCTTGATATTTCTCGAAGGACTCATCCATGCAGTGTAGGACCTGACAGTTCATCTTTAAACCTCATGGCTCTCATGCAACTGACGATGGAAGTTTGCTCATTTTTCACATTTGGGGACAAGTGAATTATATTAATGAATTCCTCAAATCAACTAAAAATTTCACTCCTAAGGGTTAATAAATAAATGATAAAGGTCATTCTAGCCTAAAAATACCCATCTAGATGTGTTCGTGTAGATGATTCATTAGTTGGGCTAATGAGTCAGAATCTACAGTCCATATTGACCAATTTTTACTCTATTCTAAGAGATTTATTCATGAGATAAACCTTATTATTATGTCTTATCGATCACAATTTAGACAAAATACTTTTTATTTTTCTTATAAGATCCATCCCTATACGGGTAGGACCTAATGGTTCATCTCTAACCCTCATGGTTCTCGTGCAAATCATGATGGAAGTTTACTCATTTTGCACATTTGAAGACAAGTGAATTTTATTAAAGAATACCTCTAATCAACTACAAATTTCTCTTATGGGGGTTGGACAAGACCATAAAAAGGTGATTATAGCCTAAAAATGCCCATCTAGATATGTTCACATAGACGGTTCATTGAATGGGCGAATGAGTTAGAATCTATGGCCCTAACTAACCAACTTTTGCCCCATTCTAAGAGATTTTTCCCTGAGAAAAACCTCATTACCACATCTCATCCATCATGAGTTAGATAAAATCCTCATGGTATTTATTAGAGGACCAATTTTTGCATGTGTAAGACCTAACGGTTCATCTCTAACCCTCATAGTTCTAATAAAACGCATGAAGGAAGTTCACTTACTTTGCACATTCAAGGATGAGTGAATTATCTTAATAAATGACTTTGATCAAATACAACTTTCACTTCCAAGGATCAACCACGACTAGACAAAGGTGATTCTAGCCTAGAAATTTTCATTTAGACATGGTTAGATAAATGGTTTGTTGATTGGGTTAATGATTCAAAATCTACGGCCCCTATTGACCATATTTTACCCCATTTTAAGAGATTTAGCCATGAGATAAACCACATTATTTCATCTTATCTATCAAAATTTACACAAAATACTCCCAATATTTATTAGAGCACTCATCCCTACATATGTAAGACCCAACAGTTCATCTTTATCCCTCATGGTTCTCATGCAACTCACGATAGAAGTTCACTTATTTCGCACATTTAGGGATGAGTGAATTCTCTTAAGGAATTCCTCCTATCAAATATAACTTTCACTTTTGGGTGTTAATCAACATTGGACAAAGATGATTATAGCCTAAATATGCCCATCTATATATGTCCACATAGATGGTTTATCTATTTAGATGATGAGTTAGAGTCTATATCCCTCGCTAACCATTTTTACCCTGTTCTAAGAGATTTATCCACAAGAAAAACCTCATTTTTGCATCTTGTCTATCATAATTTAGATAAAATCATCCTAGGATTTATTAAAGGTCTCATTCTTACATGTGTAAGGCCTAATGATTCATCTCTAGCCCTCTTGGGTCTTGTGTAACTCACAATGAAAGTTTTCTTATTTTGCCCATTTGAGGACGAGTGAATTCTCTTGAGTAATTCCTCTAATCAACTACAAATTTCATTTTTGGAGGTCAATCGAGACCAGATAAAGGTGATTCTAGCCTAAAAATTCCCATTTATATGTTTCCAAATAAATGGTTCATCAATTGGGCTAATGATTCATAATCTATGACCCATTGACTAAATTTTACCCCATTCTAAGAAATTTATCCATGAGAGAAACCTCATTACCACATCTCATCCATCATGAGTTTGAAAAATACTCCCAATTTTTTTAGAGGAATTGTCCCTTCATGTGTTCTATTTGATGGTTAGTCTCTATCCATCAAGGTTCTTGTGCAATGCATGATCAAAGTTCACTCATTTTACACATTTTAGGATGAGTGACTTATTTTAAGGAATGCCTTTGATCAATTATAAATTTTGCTTCTAAAATTTGATCGAGATTGGACAAAGGTGATTCTAGCTTAAAAATTCCCATCTAGATGTGTCCACATAGATGGTTCATCGATTGGGCTGATAAGTTAGAATCTATGGCCCTAATTGACCAAATTTTACCATGTTATGATAGATTTAGCCATGATAAAAACCTCATTATCACATCTCATCCACCATGAGTTAGACAGAATATTCCTGTTCATTCTTATAAGACTCATCCATGCATGTGTAAGAACTAATAGTTCATCTCTAACCATCATGGTTCTCATGTAACTCATGATGCAAGTTTGCTCATTTTACATATTTGGGAATGAGTGAATTCTCTTAAGGAATGCCTCCAATTAACTCCAAATTTCACTTCTTAGTGTCGATCAAGACCAGGAAAAGGTGATTCTAACTTTAAAATGCCCATTCAGATGTGTTCACATAGATGGTTCATTGATTGGGCTGACGAGTCAAAATCTACAGCCCCTATTGACCAATTTTTACCCTATTATAAGATATTTGGCCACGAGATAAACCTCATTTCCATATCTTATCTATCATGATTTAGATGAAATGCTCTTGATATTTCTTAGAGTACTTGTCTATGCATGGATAGGACCTAGTAGTTCATCTCTATCCCTCATGGTTCTCATGCAACTTGAAATGGAAGTTTGATCATTTTTCACATTCAAAGATGAGTGAATTATCTTAAGGAATGTCTCTGATCAACTACAACTTTCACTTTTAGGGGTCAACCAAGACCAGATAAAGGTGATTATAGCCTAAAAATACCCATTTGGATGTGTCATTTTAGATGGTTTGTCAATTGGGCTAATGATTCAAAATCTACGGCCCCCATTGACCAACTTTTACCCCATTCTGAGAGATTTGGTTGTGAGAGAAACCTCATTTCCACATTTTGTCTATCATGAGTTAATCAAAATCCTCCTAGGCTTTTTTAGAGGACTCATCCCTTCATGTGTAGGAGCTGATGGATAATCTCTATACCTCACAGTTCTTATGTAATTATTGATCAAATTTCAATTATTTCTCACATTTGGGGATGAGTTAATTCTCTTAGGAATGCCTCTGATCAACTACAAATTTCATTTTTTGGGGTCAACCAAGATCAAATAAAGGTGATTATTGACTAAAAAATTCCATCCAAACATGTTCACATAGATAATTAATCAATTGGGATGATGAGTTAGAATCTATGGCCCTCGTTGACTAACTTTTACCTCATTCTAAGATATTTGGCCATGAGAGAAACCTTGTTACCACATCTCATCGCCACTCCTCCAACCAATCGAGTATGTGTAAGAGATACCCTATTTTTTGTGTTTCTTTGATAGTGAGGAGAGATATTAGTTTAGAAAGTTAAAAATTGAGTCTATAAAATAAAAAATTAAGGTTTAAACACCTCAAATACATTTGTATTGACCTCATCAAAGGATCATTTATTGTAATAAAACTATATCTTGAGTTTTAACCTACTAGAAGGTAATTAGACGTAATAGACAAAACATGATTTTATGAAGTTTTGGTTTAAATATTAAAATTGGAAATAAAAAACTTTTATCTAAGCATTGATAATTCATAAAACATCTAAATACATATGTCTAAGGTGTCTTGAAGTGTTAATTCAATACAGAATGGGTTTTGGCATGTTAGAGCAACATTAAGACTACTAAGTCTATGAGAGGTTTTCAATAAAATTCTTTGTATCAAACCTTCTAAGGTGTTTTAAAAGTTGATTCACATACACAATATCATGATAAAGTATTTTAGATTGATCTATACCCCTATTTTTAAATATATTTTGTTTTGATCCTTTTGAGGCATTTAGGCTTAATTAGCTTGTAGAGAGATTTGACTCTTTTGAGTTCAAATAGACAAAACCAATAGATGGATTGGTTCTCCATATTGAGATAAAGATTGAATATGTCTTTAATGACCATAAGAATATAACCTCAATATTTATATATTAGTCAATAAATATCAAATTTTCTTAGTTCTCTTCATTTGTGTCTATATTCTTGCCTTGCCAAGATTGTAATTTTGTGGATAGTATAGAGAGGGCTGTCAATGTTGATATTAACCCATGTATAGATAGTCCATGGTGTTTGTATGGACACATATAACTATATTTGTTTGTTAAATGGACAACTAGGAGTTGAATACATACATAAGTGCATCACTAGACCTCCTAACATTTATGATCATCATTCTCTCAAATTTATTTATGATAGAAAGGGTTTTTCATAAATGGACCAAATATATGTGGTGTTTTACTACATGGTGAATTTAAATAAATTCAAGATCTAGGAATAATCCATTATGTGGATTCAATAACTTTTCAATTTTTTGCTATTATGACATTGATTTCATTGATCACAATATAAAATTTTACTTTCTTTCTTACACAACTATCTTAAGACAAACCATGAGCAACATGAAACTATACATGTGCATGATTAGTTTATGAAATTAATAAAAATATACCAATGTGACTTTGGTTAGTGGAGTTGGCTATAAGAGGTTGAAGAATTAATATTTTGGGTGTACATCCCAAATTTTTGGTATCACTTGATATATGTAGAATCTCAGTCATACAAGTACAACCTCCTAAATTATATGTTATAGAATTCAAGAGGAACAATGTTTCAAGTGAAGGTGCCATCCATATGCTCAAATTTATATTATAATTTGTATTGCCTCTAAACCTATATATTTGTACCAGATTATTGAATCCACCCTATAGATTATAGCTTGCAATGCATAATAGTGGGAAGGCCAAGTTGTTGGGTTATAGATAGTGTGATGATGTTATTTTGTCTTATATTATCAATGATAAGATGTAGAGGTTAAACCTTGAGGTCCATAACATGGTATGGAAGAGGCGTTCATACTCCTTATAGGTCTCTATGAAAGCGGTGTTGGTCTTTAGAAAAGTGTTATTTAGTTTAGTATCATCTATATGTACATGATATGATGTAAGTTTCCAAAGAAAATGTTGCTACACCCAACATTAATAGCATTCGTGGCTCTCTGGTAATTATTGATGGCACCAATTTTCACTATAATTATTTTTGCCTTTGTCTGAGCTAGAATGCATATGAAGAGTCAAGTTTTATGTGGCCTTTGTAGGTTGACATCCTTTAGGAAAAACATGTTGCTTCTATGCTAGAGGTCTAGATGGGGAATTATGTGTGGGTTTGAAAATAAATAGAAAATGTAAATGAAACAAGTAAATAGAAAATATCACATGTAATTGTAAAATATACATAATGATTGAAATCACCTAACTTAGAGAATAATGTGAATTTTTTAAACCCATATGAAGTAATAATTCAATCTTTAACCAATAATATGTGTAAATAGTAAATGATAAAAATATAAAATACACATAGTTAAAGGAATCATATTATCTAATATTATATATGTGATACATGCAAAGTTTTATGCTATAATTTAACATAAATAATATAGCATATATCAAGAAAAAATGTAGACCATAACATGTACATAGATAAAATACACCATATAGGCATACAATGTGGGCCATATCAGCATACAAAATTGATTATGCCTACAACTATGTAAATAGACAAAATTTTATATATAGGCATACAATGTGAGCCATATTGGCATATAATATAGATTACTCTTAAAACTAGATCCCTGGCACAACACCTAGCTCTCCTGCTCTTCATTGCCTCCAAATAAATTGTGTTTTGTTACCATAGACATAGAGCTAGGGGCATTGGATGCCTTGGTACAAGGAGATAATCTCCTCTCAGCATGTGAGTCATCCATTACTTCATCAAAAACTGATAAAAATGTTTCTCTACATAACATATAAAATATAAATACTAATGCATTAAAATTGTATACTGAAATTTTGATAAATTTTTCAAGAATGTAAAATTTTGTAAAATGATTCTGCACTCACCATATTCCATCTAAATGGTTGTCCAGGGATATGAGACCACATATACAACTGCAATGGGGAATCCTATAGAGCATACATATATTGTTAGATCTACAGTTGCATATAATTGTGTAAATATGACATAAAATATCATTACTTAAAGATAAAAACAATTAAACTATGTGTTCTGACTAGTCTCCATCCTTGAATCATAACCTATTACAAAGATAGAGGATTCTATGATGTATTAGTAACATCACCTAAGCCTTTTTCTTATTCATGAGGGTTGCCCATAACATCCCTCATCATCTATAAAACTAATAAATGAATAATATGTGAATTCAATGAACATGATAAAAAGCTATGACAATAATGTATATTAAAATAGAGTTTTGTGTTCAAAGGATAATAAACATGTAAATGAATAAATATGTAATTTAAAAATTTACAAGCCTATGTGTAAGGTACATCCATGCCAATTTCAGCCTCTACAATAGAGTCAAGTCCTGTTGAGGTACCCAGAATATCACCAATCAACAAGATACAAACCAAAAACAACAAGTTCAATCAAATAAATTAGTCAATTAAGTACAAACACGTACTAGAAAATAAACTTAATATTCTTTTAAAAATAAAAAAATTAGATAATTAAAATTGAACTTGTGCATCAAATATAGATGGTGAAGTATCCTCTATAATAGGATCTTGGCATATCCTGATAAGAATTGTTGAAGCTAATACATCTTTCATAGTGTCTAAAATGATAGTTCCATGCACTATAGAATCATCTACATGTAGCATATATTCTAACAGGCTAATGTCTAACATGCTACTATCTATCACTACTAAATCATATATATATGGTGTACGCTCTGACATATTAGTCTCCATAAATGGACTCTATGTATGTCATACCTAAATAGGAGGTCCCATACACTTCCTCTTGCATGATGTGCAATGATGCACATGAACTATAACATGTGTAGAAAGAGGTACACTATCACCTATACCAACACCATCACTACCATTGCCACCAATACCACTACCACCAACACCACCACTTCTACTAGCACCACCACTACCACTAACACCACCTGTAGGCTGAGTAGAAGTCTTCAAAGTATGTATACCATGATTAATCATAATTTTTGTCAAACTAATAACCACCTCAAGGGTGTTCATTTGTATGCTATGATGCAAAATTTTAGGAATTATAGTATGTGATATTATTCTTCTGTTATTGGAGGTCAGTTATGATAGCTTTGGTCCTGTCTAGCACCAGGTTTATCAAATGAAGACCGACCTCCCCTACCTTGGGATGCCTTCATGTCAAAAAAAAAAAAAAATTGCTTGCAATACAAACTCACAATAATTTTTTCAAAAAATATAATGAAATGTCATTATTGTTGTATGGAGGCTCATCAAACACCATCCATCATGTATCCCAAAAATTATTTTCAATCTCCACATGAATACACCAATTAATACTAATGTGTTTACAATTTTTTGGTGGAGGTAGGTTAGTTCCATGTTTTATAAATAAAGCACACAAATCTTCTTTTGTTACTTTTTCACATCTTCATATGACAATTTATCAAAATAAAATTATATTTGAGCCTATCTTTGATGTAACATTGCATCTAGTTGTGAATTCACATTTCCCACTTCATTAAAAACAAATTTTAATGTATTGGAAAGTAAAATTTGTGTACTACTAACTGATGAATGATGTAAACCACTGATAATTATATATAATTGTTGACATTTGGCATTATATTGCTCATATAATTAAACGTTTTCTCATGAAAAATCAAACTCTAGTGGGTTTTATCTAACATTTTCTTTAGAAAATGGATCCATCAAACTTATGTATCTAAATTTAAAAAAATAGGTTTTTTACCCAATTTAAAAACTTAAATGCAAATTTAAATTCAAAACCCTAGTTCAATAAGTTACACAAAATATTAAAAAAATGCAAAAAATAACATACCTAATGTGAAGTACTCCAATGCCGAATCTCATTTGCAGAATAAAACTCCAAACCATGTGCATCAATTTGCAAATTCAAGGAAAAAAAGTTTTTCTTCCTTTCTTAGCCATAACTTCTTCTTTACAGCCTATGAGAATGAATAAAATGGTAAGGGTCCATGTCCTATTTGTTTTATAAAGGGCAATGGGAATACACCCTTTGTAAAGGGAGAATGCCCTTTGTAAAGGGCATATTCCCTTTGTTAACCACAAAAGTCATACACCCTTTGTAAAGGGTGTATACTATTTGTAAAGGGTAAACACCCTTTATAAAGGGTGTATGCCTTTGAGGCTTGGGAAATAGCTAGAGCCTCAAATTTTCAAAACAAAGGGTGTATGCCCTTTGTAAATAAACTTACAAAGTTGGGGGCCTATCATGTTTTTTGTCCCCCAACTTTTTGAATCTACCCATGGATGCATTTGGATGCATGAATGACAATTTTTTTTTCATTTTTGTGACTTAAAGTTGAAACATGCACATGACTGCATGCATCTTGTAAGATAATCTTCTTATCCCTAAGGGGGGAATGGAACAAACTCTACATAGTTACTACAAATAAACTATAAGAGGTAGAGAAGAATCCTTAGCTCCTACAATTTGATGGATGAGTTATTTTATCACCCCACAAATTATTCTCTACCACTTATGATGAGGGAGAAATAGAGGCACATTATATTTCGTAGCCGCATCTCTCTTTAGGGACCAAAAGTTGGTCAATAAGACACATATTTTATAACTCGCTAACCCAATCGATCAACCGTCTTCATGAATATGTCTAAGTGAGAATCTAGATACATGAATGGCATTCATATATATCATCCATGGGTTATTAAAGTCTAAAATTTCATGTGGATGTTTGCATGCCTTAATATAATCTTCTCATCCCTCAGGGGGAATGTAGCAAACTTTGTGTAAGCATTATAGGTGAACGATGAATGTAGATATTAACTATTAGCTCTTAAAATTATATGGGTGAGTTATATAATTACCCCCAAAGGATTATCTACCACTTAGGTTGAGGGATAAAGGACAACACGTTTTATCTTGTAGCTAAATATCTTTTTAAGGACTAAAAGTTGGTAAGTACAATGCCTATCTTTTGACTCACTAGCCCAATTGATGAATCATCTTCTTTGATGTATTTGAATAGGCATATGAAGGTAAGAATATACCTCATATATTTTCTATCGATTCCTAAACTTAAAATTTTCATGTGACCAGACGTATCCCATAATAGAATCTTATCGTCCTTAATGGGAGAAATAAAACAAAATTTACATAGGTGATGTAGATGAACTGAGGTGTAGAGATGAACCATCAACTCCTATAGTTACACTAGTGAGTCTTTTAGACACCATCGAAAGTAATCTATCTCACTTAGGTTGAGGGAGATAAGATGACACATTTTCTCTTATAGCTAAATATCTCTTTAGGGACCCAAAGTTAGTCAGTAGGATGCATATCTTTTTACTCTATCCCAATGGATGAAATATATTTTTAGACACATAGATGGGAATCTAGACACATGAGTGGCCTTAATCCACTATATATTAGACCTTAGATTCTAAAATTTCATGTGGCCAGACACATCCTATAAGATAATATTCTTATCCCTAAGGGTAAAAATGCAACGAACTTTACATTGATGTTGTAGGTGAATGGTGAGTGAGGGGTAAAGATGAACCATCAGCTCCTATAGTTGCATGGTAGAGTGTTTTGAGAATCTCCTATAGGATTATCTTCCATTCATGAAGATTAATAAACTTATCTATTGAACATATATTATTGTTTATTCTTCTCTTTATTTCAAGAAGATAATCTTATTTACTTATGACACCAACCCCATGAAGGTGAAATCTCATCTGATAGTACTAACCTACATTAAAAGTGTTATTAATAATTTGAAATTAATAATAATTACATAATGACAAAATATTTTTAAATTAAATTACCCTAAATCAAATAACTAATATTCACTATTTGAAACTATAACAGGCATTGAATACTAACCTTATCAAGTCAATCTAACATACCTTCAAGATCAACTCCATTTTTAAGTATTTCAAAAATGGTTTCATGGTCATATTTAATAACTTTCCAAAAAAATATGTTGTGAGGATTTCCATGGAATTTGATCAATTGAATATTTTTAACGATAACAAAATTTGAATAATGAAGTATCAAACTATCTACTTTAAAGTCCTTAAATAACTATTACTTTCATTTTTATAAAAGTATCTACAAAGCTAGGTTCCTATAACAACTACATATCCAATGGATAAACTATGTCTTCTCCATCTATGATAGTTTTTGTTAATTTAGTTTTTTCTTCTAAACAATAAGACAAGTAGTAGTATATTACCTCATCATTATCCTCATGTATAATTACTGAAAAAACATGCCCTACATTTAAATTATAATCAATTTAAGGACACATAGGAAAAGTAAAATATCACTAATGTTTAAGGGTAAATTTACATTATAAATAAAGTTTACATAGTTGCAAAAGATTTGAGATGTGGTTAAAGTCAATTGTTGATGTCGTTTCATGATACGTTAGTCGTTTGAATGAATCGCTAATCTCCATAGGCATTAGGGGTCTCCAATACCATTCATCAACCCATTCTTTTGACTCACATTCATTCCAATAAAATTCAATACAATCTTAATAATATCATGCCATATGTTTAGTATAAATATTCCATGAACTATAATTTAAGTTTTGTGTTGAGTGGAAATCACTTGATCTAGGTACTGTAATGCAATCTTCATACTTTGTCATATTTTCTTCCTCCATTTTTTAATATAATCTTCACACATGAGAATATTTATCTCTTCTATGATAAACTCTTTCATTACATCAAGCCGCAATACATAAAACATTAATCATCAACACCATCTTCGTACTTCCCTTGCTCTTTTTTAAAGGTTCTTTTTATACATGCATGTACACCATCATGTTTTTCTTTGTCGTGCCTTACCTCAAAGAAACTCCATTTTTTTTACCCCAATGTTATTATGACTACTAATTAAATATTAAAACATTTGAGAATTATTAAATTGTTCTACACAATTATCTCACCAAATGTAGTGTGTATTGAACCCATTTTATATTGCATTCATATTTGTATAAAATATCTCCAAATAACCTTGGAAAAACTTTAGAGAATGTAATCTGTCATCACACATATAAAATTGACACTCCCTCAAAATATTTATATTGTCCTTTATGCTATCAGGTACATGTCTAAATGTAATATGCATGAAAATTCCAATTTGATTTGAATTATAGTACTGAGACTAAATTTCATATTGTGGTTTTAGTGTGTAATTTTCATCAGAACCCACAACTAAAAGAATGGTCCCAACTAGAAAATTGTCCTTTAAAATTTTGAATTGATTATGTAAACATTTTTTCTCATTGTGTGTCTTGCATATTGGTAGATAATATTATTATTTAATTTAAACATGAGATCAAATACAAATACTTGGGTCATAACTAACTCACATCTTGATGACTCTTTTCCATCTTTTAGTGCATACTTTAAAGATTTTTATTTTTTTTTTAAAAATAGTTGTTTTCAAAATTGATGTGAAAGATATTCCTGTATATAATTTATTAAAAGTGACAAACTACCACAAGTGTTACATATTCCATCTAAATATTTTTTGAAAAAAAAAAATATCCCTCAAGTCTTTGACACAAAAAACTTGGGATTAATTCTCTTGACATTTTAGGTAGAGAAGCCACCATACATTCCTACATAATCTTGTTAGTATGTAAAGTACAATGTATATGATAAAAATATCAAAATGAATATCAAAGTTAACATGAATCTTTTAACAAAATGTGGTGTGTGTTTAGTTAATTTTAATGTAGAAAGGCTTGCACATTTTGAATGACCTTTGGATAATTATCAATTTCTTGTTATATTTTTCAATAAACATTTTATAAAATTATGTCCGGGTCATGTCCAAGAATCTTTTTTTCATATGTCTCATGGTTTTTTGAACCTTTTATTCTTTTAATAACATTTTTTTATATTAGGTGAGAACCTTGTATTTTCATGCCAATTTTTTTCAATCAAATGTCTTGTTCCTTCAAATAATATCTTATCTTTTCATGGGAGTCTACCACTAAATGCCCAACAATCTATGAGTAAAGGTTCACCGAGTCTTAATATTTTTCATAGAGTCTTTCTCTTCTTTTTATGAGATTTATTAATTTTTTTCTATTCAAGTTCAGAGTTTTACTTGTTTGACTAGGAAATGGACCTCTAGATGTTGAATTACTCACTAAAGATTTTGTTATTACTTGTCTTACCACACTACTATATTTTTTTGAGTTATATTAACTATTATATTAAATGCATTAATTAGATTCTTAACTATCATATTATTTTTTCCCTATGGATTATTTTTTCTTAACCCTAAATTATACACCTAAAGGCACATTTTTTGAATTTTCATCATTTGAACAAATAGTTGACACAACTTTGTATGGGTTTTCTTCTCAAATGCATAGTCCCATACATATTAAGCATAATGTTTTACTGTTCTATTTAAAATTTTACTTTCCATAGGTTCTAATATTTTTTAATGTATTTCAATTAAATACATTGGTGTTCATATAATTATCTTTGGAGGTGTGGATACAAGAGCTACATTATTTTTTAAATTTAATGGTGCTAACACTTCAACCATAAAAGGGATGTTCAAGTATTGGTTAACATTAGAATCTATAAGGGAATTTAGTTCATATTAATTATAATATAGATGAATCAGTATCATTATGTGATTTTAATTATCATCACACTCAAAAAAATTATTATGGATGTATGTTTCATTATGTTGTGTTTCTCCATGTGTTTCATCCCCCAATACAAATTTATTAGTTATATATTCTACATATTAAATTTCATCATTCAAAAATAATTGATTAGCTCTTATCTCATTTGAAGATATATCTTAGTTAAATTCCATAGAATTGGGCACGTTATTTACAATTGAAATATTACTTGGTGTACAAGAAGTACCTTCACCTTGTCTAGAAGATCTTATGGATGCTATCCTATTTGCTTGTCTTTTTCTTTCTTTTTTCTCTCTCAACTTAAATTTATTAATCTTTTAGATCTTTAATTAGTCTTTTATGGTGACTACCCATCCACATGATTTATATTTATGCATTTAATTTGAAGTATAATAAAAATTGAAGAGTTTATACTAATTGAGACAAGGTAAATGAAGAATTTGTAGACTATCTGCAATAAAAAGTAGTTCCATATTTGTAAAATGCAAAATGAATGAGTAAAATTTGTGGAACTTAAAGGGCATGTGCCCTTTTTAAAAGCATACATGCCCTTTATGGAAGTATTTACAAATAATATTATGCATTTATGGAGGTATCCTTTCGAAAATAGGGTAAACACCCTTTACAAAAGTCACATGCCATTTGAAAATATCATACGACCTTATATTCTAAAAGGATCATATGACCATCTACAAAGGGTGTATGCCCTTTGAAAGACTTTTACTTTGAATTTATGAGTCTCTTTCCAAAATTGGTTTAGATTTAGGCTTGGGGGGTCTGAACCTACCCTAAAACCTATCGTGGATCAACCAACATAAATTTTAGGAAATTTATCTATTTCTTTTCTCTTCAAAGACATATCTAATTAGATACATTTAATTATTTAAAAAATATATATGTTGGTTTATAATGTGGAGAACGTAGTTTTTAAATATATATATTTTTAATGTTAAACTAGTATTTTAATTATTATTTAATTTCTACATAACATAACTCATTATGGTCTATACATATATCATTAAAATACCTTTATAGAATTTTAACCATTAATCAAAATTTTAAAAAACTTATATCTCAACAATATAAATATTTTTAGCTATGCTTTTAAAAAAATGATTTTCATGAAGTTAAGGTCAAAAATTTGTGTTCGTACATTTGTAATTTCAATTTTTTAGTTGTCTTAACTTGTAAAATTATTTAAATACACACACACATAGAAACACACATTTTAAAATTAAAAGAAACAATTTCAACAATATTTGGCATTTCTTCTATCAATATATAAAATTTCAAACAAAAATTCATTTGTTTACTCAAAAAAGAGTGTCCATACACATGTAGTCTACTTATTATTGAGGTATGTTCCTATTTTTGGTGTTGTGGTATTGATGTTTTCATTTATGTAAAGGTAAATATAGATGTCATTAATGTCAAGGTCAAAGTTGATGTCATACCTAGTGAAGTAGTATGTGATAAAGAAAGTCTTATGACAAGAGAGAATTTGAAGGAAACCTATTCTCTGTATTGAAAGAAAATTTGAATGTAACATAATAATTATTTTTAGGTTGATGATATGTTTCAAGGTCATAATCAAGATATAATGAAAGCATAATTTTGAGTACTAGTCTTGAGGAACTTTGTCATATCATGAGCATGTACATGAAGAGACCCTGTGAGAGGGTATGAAGATGGTGGTCCGATAAAATAGATACACATAGGTATGAGTGGATGTTTAAGATTAAAAAACATTCATATGAATTTTTAGAACACTCAATATTATTTCAAGGTAAACCTAGAGGGGTAAGGTCTTAATCTTAAGCATGCAACTAGACAAGTCCTAGACTCTGTCTTACCTAGTGAGGAATCTTGAGGTATTATCAAGATCTATGAAGAATGAAAAATTAATAGTAGATCATGTGAGAATACATTTTAAAAATATTTAAACATGTGTATAAGGTAGATAAGCTTTTATATGATGTTTCAAGGCTAGTTCATGTCTTATTCATTTGCAAGAAGAGAATTAGTAAGAAGGCATATGCTTGGTAGCATTTTGAGGTGAGCAGTTTGAGGCTTGTGAGAAAAATATTGATAGTGTGTGAGAATGGTATGAGGTTTTTAGATTAGTTCAATTGGTTTCAATGTATATTCAAATTCTAAGTGTGACTAGCAATTCAAGGCCTTATGTGCAAAGAGACCTAGTGTGGCCTAATAAGGGGTCAAGTTTAGTTTCAAAAGTTTAAGAGATCATGAGAGTAGTTTAAAAGGTGTTAAAGGATTTATCAAGTGTGTTTAAAAAATTTTAGGTCAGATTTCTAAGGAGAAAACATGAAATACGGTTTTGAGGTTCTCTATGTGCATAGAATGAGGTATTATATACTCGAGAATAATTTTGTTGTACTCATTGGCATGTGAACGATTTGCATGAGATCATAATAATTTCATGGAACTTTGGAAAGGATCCTATCTAAAATTTCCATGAATTATTTTTTATATTAAGGTCACAAGCTTTATGAATGATTATTAAGAGTATAAGGTGGTCTTAACCCTCTTTAAAACCCTAAAATAACCCAATATGGAAAATATTGATATAGATGGCTCAAAATGAATTATATGACCTAGTTTTATTATTATATCATGTAGATTAATATCCAAAGTACCTCAAAGTGGAAGTGGTCTATCATAAGAGTAAGTGGAAGCTACAAGAAACCCCTTGTTTCTTAGATTTTTGATGTAGTACGCAGGGTTGACCAGATTAAAGAATAAAAAAGATTAGAGGATGATGTGTGATACTTATATTTTTTTCCCATGTAATTTTTTGAGAAGTTTAAAAATTTCAAATATGATAATGCATTCATGGAATTTGTCTTATCACTAAAAAGGCCTAGTGAGGAAGATAGTGAGAAAAACTAGGCAAAAGTGGGAATGAGATTTAGGATGTGTTGTCATCGATTAGGGATGGATCTAATTACACTGGGTTGTTTTTAAAGACATATAAAACATATATATATATATATATATATATATATGTATATGATAATGCATTCATGGAATTTTTCTTATCACTAAAAAGGTCTAGTGAGGAAGATAGTGAGAAAAACTAGGCAAAAGTGGGAATGAGAATTAGGATGTGTTGTCATAGATTAGGGATGGATCTAATTACACTGGGTTGTTTTTAAAGACATATAAAACACACACACACACACACAGATATATATATATATATATATATATATATATATATATATATATATATATATATATGGAGATGTGTGTCTATGGCATAAAATTTCTCTCAATCTGACTTTTCTAACAGAGTGAGGTATGTATACAATGAAGACATGAGATTAGTCTGTAAGACCAATATTTCTATTGAAACTCATAATATATTTATTTCAATATATTATGAGGATATTTAAGGTTAATATAAACCCATTTTTAGTTCATTATAGTGATTATATAAGTGTTCTAAGTCATTGATTTCCTAATTGTGTTTTGGAGCATTCAGGCAGTTCTTTATGTGTTAACAAGATTAATGCTCCTAAGTCATTATGACTAGAGTTGAATAATATAATACACATGAAATTATTTTATATATATCATAGGTTAATTTTAATTTATTTATATTTATTAAAATTCCTATGAAGGTGGGAAAAGTCAAAGGTTCTTGACTGGTTTTTGAGGGCTGTTTACAGTTCTGAATAAGCATATGGAAGTGGTCAGTTTAAGGTATTTTATATTGTATGATGAAGTATAATGAACATGGTGATGAACCTAAGATCATGGAGGTTATCTCCATGTAATTTTATGGTATTTTTTTAATTTATTTTTTTGAGTGCTTTAGTTTTGGTTGGCAAACTTTCTAGCAGTAAGAAGGCCTAATTATGAATAGGCCTAATGCTATGGTTCAAGGAGTGAAATGAGTTAAATAGTGTTGGGGATATAAGGTGAGATTAGTATAGGAATAATTGAAGTGTTTATTAAGTTTTTAATCCACTTTTTTAGGCTCAATATGTTCCAATATGGTCAAGTTGAAATGTGTTCTTTGAGAAGGTCTAATTGCATTAGGTCTCCTTTAGGCCTAATGGTGGTTTTGGTCCTTATTAGTGGTGATAAATCTATGTAGTGGGTTTTCATAATATGAAACATGCTTTTTGATATATTAAAATTATTATCCAATTATGGAGAGTTTTATGGCCAACCAAGATATGTGAAACCAAGAGTCAAGTATAAGAAGGTTTAATTGACCTAATTTGACTAGTTAGAATATTGAGGATATGAATGAATGAAATATAAGTTTGGAAACTAGGTGGAGGGTTATAATACCATAATATAGGTGTGATTAATATTTAATTAATTTATAATAATAATTTTATATATTATTATTAAGGTTATATGATCTAAATCTATCAAGAAGAGGGCTAGTTGAGTGAAGAGGCCTAAGTGAGTGAAGAGGCCTAATAGGTTGTTTGAGAGAGATAGAATAGTGTGAAGAGAAAAATAAATAGATAATAAATATTTTAGTGAGAAACATATTTATAAATTCTATCATATGCTCCAATTGGATAATTTGGTGCCGAGTTACCTAGGGGTTGGTGCCTCCTTGCAAGTTGGTGCTTGCTAAAGGCCTAGTTGAGTTAGTGCTTGACTAGTGAGGGGTTAGTAATCTTTGTGGGATTAGTGGATCAATAAATATTCATTAATTAATTATAGGAATTTATTAAAATATTTATTTCATTAGGTTTTATTCCCCATGATAGTTTCCCACATATCTCTTGTGTTCATATTTTGTATGCTTATGTAGATGTTTGTTCATGCATTGGTTGATGTATGTATTTGAATGAATGTTTCATAAATGATAAGTGAAACTAAATGATTATTTTAAGGGAATTGATTCACCCCCTATACATGGTTATGATTACAATAATTGGTATTAGATAATGTCCTTTTAATCAGGCCTAATAGCCTAAAGGAGATCCTAAGCAAGCAGAGATGGCTAGTCAATCACAAGGTGGTTTCTCTACAAGAAAAGTTCCAGTGTTTAATGGATCTAACTATGATTTTTGGAGTGTCAGGATGATAAAATATTTGATTTCCCAATGTCATGATCTTTGGACATTAGTTTTGTATGGATATACTACACCCTCTATTCCCCCAACAAATGTAGTAGGTAAGACTGCTAGTGACAACAATTCAAAAGAAATGAATGGTATTCTCTATGGCCTATCAGAGGTAAAGCTTATGAAGGTGATTCATTATATGTATATCAAAGATATGTGGGACAAGTTGAATACTATCCATGATGGAGACTTCAAGGTCAAGTTGGCTAAATTTCAAACCCATATAAGATAGTTTGAAAGCCTAAGTATGAATGAAGATGAGACCATTAAAACATATCTATTAAGGGTAGATGAAGTGGTCAACATCATAAGAGGCCTAGGTGAATAATTTAAAGAGTCTAATATTATTCAAAAAGTATTAAGATCTCTAACTCCTAGGTTTGATTCTCAAGTATCTGTTATTGGATAAATGTAATTTCTAAACACGCTAGAGATGGATGGACTTTATATCACCCTAACAACCTATGAGATGAAGATAAGTGAATGAAGACCTATAAAGAAGGAAATTATATTCAAGGTATAAAATAATTCAAAGGAGAAGAATATATAAGGTAAGAAAGTAAAATACAATGATGATTATGATATTGATGATGATGATTTGATAGCTATATTTGCAAGAAAGTTGAAAATTGGTTTAGGTAAATACAAGGGTAAGTTTCCCTTCAAGTTCTTTGATTGTGGAAAAATTGGAAACTTTGATAACAAGTTCCCTCATAAACATAAGAAAAAGGATGATGAAGAGCATGATGAATGTCATGATGATGACAAGAATTCCTATAGCTCTGATAAGAGCAAGAAAAGTTTTAGAAAGTATGATTAAAAGAAGAAGTCTTTCAAGAACAAAAGAAACTCTTACACCAAGGAATATTGTAGGTCCTTTGATGAGAGTGAGAGAAGTGATTCTGAGAGTGACCATGAAGGTGATGGTCTTGATGTCAATGAAGTTATCTTCATGGCTGAGGAAGCAAGTTATTCAAATCAAGAAGAGTCCATGTGGTTTGGAGGTATTTTTGGTGATTCAAATGAGAATAAGATGAGGTGGACTTTGAGGCTAAGTTTATGAATGCTATAAAATGAGTAAAGACATTTAATAATAAGAGTAAGATGATGAAGTATCTTATCAAATACTATTAAGATAAAATTAGTTTGTTTGAAGAGAGATTAAACAACTCCAAGGAATAAGAAGAAATAGTCAAAAAGGTGGACTCAAATTGAGATTGTGACTGCAAGCCTAAATGCTAAAGAATAAAAAAGTTCTAGGTATGTAACTAAAGTGGATTCCTTAAGAGCTAAGTTGGATCAGGCATCAAGTAAGGTGAAGTCCTTTGTGAAGTTTTAAAAGAGTACCAATGATATAGACAACATTTTTATTATTCAAATTACTACTAATGATAAAACAAGTATTGGTTTTAATAGAGACCAAAATAAGAATACTAATGTGATCAAGGATAAATAGACCTTAAAGGTCAATGGTCAATCAAGGAATGATGGTGTTGGTAGAATGAAGACTAATCCTATTACTCAGCCTAATGCTATTAGGTATACTAATCTTTTCAATGGTCATTTTTATTCATGTAACTAATTTGGTCATAGAATAAGGCATTGTAGAAGATCCTCCATGAATGAATATGTATGGAACTATGAAGAGAATCATCAATAAAGGGATATGAATGAGGTTGTTTGTTATAGTTGTCATGAAATAAGACACATTGTAAAATATTATACCACTAAAGAAAGAGGAAATCATTAGTCAAGAGGTATGGGTAATAGTATGTTTCCATTAAGAGGAATAGTGTGTTTCATTTGTCAAAAGGTTGGTCATATTTAAAAGTTTTATAAGAATTGATTCTCAAGTCAAAACAAGAAAGTTGAGGCCCCTAGAATGAAAGAAATAAGAAACATAGTGAATGGAAATCAAAGGTAACTAAGGTGAATGATGACCAGTTGGCAAGTCTAAGTGGACTATTTGCCATGGTGGAGCATAGTTCATATGTAAAGGAGTGTCAATAATTCTCCATATTAGCTTAGGTTATGGATGAAGGAGTTAAGATAAATAGATGAAGTCAAAATGTTGTTCAAATAGAGATTGAAAAGGTGAAGCCTAAAAGGATCATGAAGAAAGTTTTGTCTAGTGAGGACATGAAGATCTATAAATCTCCTGAGTTTATGTTGTTTTATTACCCTATAAAAGAGGTGACTCCATTAGGCATTGATGGAGCCACTCAGCTAGTGAGTAGAAACATGGAGGTTATTTGGTCTGAGGGATAGAATTTTATTTGTTTCATGAGTTCAAAATATGATCTATTTTGAGAAGTGGTTCTTGTTGGTTTAGATATGCTTTGTCAAAAAGGGAGTTCATTCTTCAATTGTTGATAGTTGAGTGTTATTCATATTTTGAGGTATGCATGAGCATAAGAGGAGCATTTTTATGTGTTGAGATTTTTGTCAAAGAGATAACAATATTTTTTGGAGAGAAAAGGTGTTTTTATATTTATTCTAGGTCCAATGATCAAATAATTGTCAAATATGACCTTTGTCATTAATGTCAAAGGGGGAAATGGGAATGATCAACTTTGTTTGAATGTTTAGCATCAATGAAAAAGGTAGAGATTGTTGAGGTATGTTCCTATTGTTAGTGTTTTGGCACTACTACTGTCATTGATGTCAAGGTCAAGATAGATGTAATTAATGTCAAGGTCAAAGTTGATGTCATAGATGGTGAAGTGATACGTGACAAGGATGTCTTATGAGAAGAGAGAATTTGAAGGAAACCTATTGTTTCTCTATTGAGAGATAATTTTAAGGAAACATGGTAATTACTTCAAGGTTGATGACATGTTTCAAGGTCAAATTAAAGATACAAGGTAAGCATACTATTGAGCACTAGTCTTGAGAAGCTTCGTCATATTATGAGCATGTACATAAAGAGACCTTATGAGAGGGTATGAAGATGGTGGTTTGGTAGGATGGATACAAAAAAGTATGAATGGATGTTTAAGGATGCCCAAGCATGCATATGAAGTGTTGGAACAATTAGGAAATTTTCAAGGTAAACCTATAGGGTTAAGTTTTTAAACCTAATCATGTAAATAGACTAATCCTAGACTCTACTTGACCTAATGAGGAGTCTTGTGGTGTTATCAAGATCTATGAAGGATTAAAATTAGTGATAAATCATGTAATAATATAAAAACTATGTAAACATGTATAAAATATAGATAATCTTTTAGAGGAGGTTTCAAGGCCAGTTCATGGTTTATTCATTTGTATGGAGAGACCTAGTGAGAAGGTATAGGCTTGGCAGCTTTTGAGGTGAACAGTCTGAGGATTATGATAAATAGATTGGAAATGTGTGATCATGGTATGAGGTTTTATGACATGATTATGAGGTTTTAAAATAAATATAAGTGGTTTCAATGTATGTTTAAAGTCTAAGTGTGATTGGTAATTCAAGGCCTTATATGTAAAGATACTTAGTGTGACCTAATAAGGGGTCAAGTTTAGTTTACAAGGTGATAGAGATCATGAAAAAAGTGTCATAGGTGTGAAAGTTTGTGTTGAGTGTTACCAAGTTTGAGGTCAAATTCAGAAGGAGAAAGCATGAAATATGGTTTTGAGGTTTTATATGTTCATAGAATAAGGTATTACAAACCTGAGATTTTTTTTGTTGTACTCATTAGAATATGCAACCTTTTCATGAGATACTAAGAAGTTTGTGGAAGTTATGGAAGGACACTAGATAAATTTTATAAGCATTAGTTTTTATATTAAGGGCTCAAGATTTATGAATAATTGTTAAGACTGTAAGGTGGTCTTAACCCTTTCTAAAACCCTAATAATGACCCGATATGGAAGATCTTGATAGAAATGGATTAGAATGAATTAGAAGACCTAGTTTTATGATTATATCATGTAGAAGAATCTCCTAGGTACCTCTACGTGATATTGGTCTATCAGAAGAGTAAGTAGAAGCTACAAAAACCCCTTATTTCTCAAAATTTTGATGTAGTAGGCAAGGTTGACTAGGTCAAAGCATGAAAGTGATTGGAGTATGATGTGTGAGACTTGTAATTTTTCCCATGTAAGTTTTTGAGAAGGTTATAGACTTAAAATATGCTAAAATAGTCATTGAATTTGGCCTATCACTAAAAAGGCCTAGTGAGGAAGACATTGAGAAAAACCAGGTATAAGTGGGAATGAGATTAGGGATGTGATTTCATGGATTAGAGATGGGTCCAATTACACTAGGTTTTTTTTAAATACACGTAACATGTATCCCTATTGGATATAATATTTTTATATGTGTGCATATGGTAGAAAGTTTCTCTCAATCTGACTTGTCTAACATAATGAGGTCTATGCATAGTGAAGACATGGGATTGGTCTATAAGACCAAAATTACTATTGGACCTTATAATATATTTATTTAAATATATTCCAAAAATAGTGTAAGTTAATATAAACCCATTTTAATTTGATTATAGTGAATTTACAAGTATTCTAAGTCATTGATTTCATGACTGTGTTTTGGAGCATTTAGGTGGTTTTATGTGTATTAGCAAGATTGATGTTCTTGAGTCATTATGCCAAGAGTTAAAGAATATAATGCACATAAATTTATTATAGAGATAAAATAGGTTAATTTTAATGTATTTTTATTCATGATAAATTAATATCAATGTATGAAAAGTCAAAGGTTCTTGACTAGTTTTTTAGCATATTTACAGTTTTGAGTAAGCATATGGAAGTGGTCAGTTTGAGGTCTTTTGTCCTCTATGGTGAAGTCTAATGAACATGGTGAAGAACTTGAGACAATGAAGGTTATATCCATGTGATTTTATGGTACATTTTTTTGATCAATTTGGTTGAGTGCTTTAATTTTAGTTAGTAGACTTTCTGGTAATAAGAAGGCCTAATTGTGATTAGGCATAATGGTATGGCTCAAGGAGTGAAATGAGTTAAATGGTGTTGGGGAACTAAGATGAGATTATCAGGGGTATAATTGAAGTGTGTTTTAAGTGTTTCATCTATTTATGGAGTCTCAATATGTTCCAAGATAGTCAAGTTAAAATGTGTGCTTTGAGAATGACTAATTGCATTAGGTCTTCTTTAGGCCTAATGGTGGTTTTGGTCCTTATGAGTGGTGACCAACCTATGTAGTGGTTTATTCTCTTATGAAACATATATATTTTTATATTATAAGTGTGATCCAAGTATGGAGAGGTTTATGTCCACCCAAGGTATGTGAAATCAAGATTCAAATATAATAAAAAGCTCTAATAGACCTAATTTAACTAGTTAGAATATTGAGGATATGAACGATTGAAATATAAATTTTGAAACCAGGTAGATGGTTTTAAGACCATAAAATAGGTTTGGTTAATATATCATGAATTTATAATATTAATTATATAGATGATGATCAAGTTGATATGACCTAAATCTATCAAGAAGAGTGTTACTTGAGCGAAGAGGCCTAATAGTTTGTTTACGAGAGATAAAAAAAGTGTGAAGAGAAAAATAAAGTGATAATCATTAGTTGAGTGGCAAATACATGTATAAATGTTATTATATGTTATAGGTTACTAATTTTATATTTATTTACCTAGGGCGTTGGTGCCTCCTTACAATTTGGTGCTTGTTAAAGGCCTGGTTGAGTTTGTGATTGACTAGTGAGAGGTTGGTGCTCCTTATGGGGTTGGTACCGTATAAAATACTGATCATTATATGAATGGCCATTTTATTTACTACAACCTCCAATTAGTGTAAATGATAAGTTTGCCTTTGTTTAATAAATTATAAATATTAAAGCAGATTCAACTTTTCATCTATATAAAATTTTAATTTTTTTTCCATCAACATGAAAGTTATTCCAATAAGATTCCCCAAACTAGTAGGTCTGAGTCGGGACAAATTCATCATCAATTCTATAAATTTTTAGGCAGATTTAGTAAAATTTTCAATGATGGGAAAGCATTCTCATGGTTTTTGTGGTGGATTACCTATGTCCCAACATGGACATGGTTAACTATATGTTTTTTAGATAGATTCATAAAAAGGTGTATTTTAATTGCTTTATGAAAATAATAAAAGGGCCTAAAGTAGTTGAACTCTTATGTTCTAATGTTTGGATGAATTTTTTTATTACCTAAGTCTATTATATCAAATAGGGACTCAAGGTTACTTGGAAAAAATATGGGGAAGGATGGATACTAAGTTACAACAAATAACCACTTTTTATCCTCAAACCAATAGACAAACAAATGTGGTCAATAGGACTTTGGTTCAGTTGATAAGAGATCATAAAAATAAGTGTTTGAGGAATTGGGATGAGTCTTTGGACTACATTAAATACTCATACAACATGGTAGTACACATATCCTCAAGTACATCATAATTTTAAGCATGTTTAGTTTATTTTCCATCTAATCCACTAGATGTTGCATGGGAACAATATGTATACATAGATAAGCAAGATTTAGAGGTAACAAGAGTTTAAAATTTCATTGATAGGATTATGCAAATCCATTTCAAAGTGAAAGTTTAGTTAGATGAGTCTCAAGAAAATCAAAATGCCAAGCATGAACATCACTATAAAAAGCACACACTCAAGGTCGGTGAAAAGGTATGGGTATATTTAAGAAATGAGAGAATCCAAGGACAAGCTAGGAATTTTAAGCCACTATGATATGGACTATTTTTCATCTTAGAGTAGATTGGTGAGAATGATTTCATGATTTATTTACCCTCATTAATGTTATTGTTCCCAATAGTCCATTGTGAAAAATTGTATTTGTATGAATCATCCATGTTATATGAGGAAGAAGAAAAATAATTTCTCATTTCTATAGAAGACTTGGTTGTTGATGCACAAGGAGAATTAGAGGAGGATGTAGTATTACAATGGAATTTTTTTAAGACACATTAGATCATATGAGTCTTAGAAAATTAAACTCAAAGGGAAGAAACCAAAACAATCTAAGTGCTACTCTAAGGATAAGGGGGAAGAGTTATTTCCACATCTCCTCCCCCACTAAGAATGATTATATGGGACCAAAATCCTCTCAATAAGGGAGATATGATCCATAAGGATTAAACAAATACATCAATCAATGAGAAACCAACTAGCCCATTTTCAATCATCATTACAGATTCAAAGTATAAGTTCTATCAATTTTGGCAAACCTTCACTTCATTTAAGTTAATGTTGTGTAATCATCAAGGTGGTCATGTAAATATTAGTTCATGTAGGTATTTAGTCTATGTTAACTAATGGTTCCACCTATGGGAAATAAATAAATGATTTATAAAAATATAAATTATATATTCAAATTATCACAGGATTAAGTAGCCTTTGGTGCATGAAAGGACATATTAAAAAAGAAAAACAAGGATGACATGGACATATGATGGCATCAATGGATAAAACAATTGTCTAGAGTTTGTAGGAAGGATTGAAGTAAATAAACAATGAAGAAAGCTTCATTAGTGGGATGCTTGTAAGTTGTAATTTTGTTTTTATCTCATTGCAATCCATCATTGGCCAATATAATATAAGAAGTAGAGCCATTTCATCTTCCAATTGGTTTTTCCTTCCACCTTATGGGGTTTTCCATGTAGAAAATATTTGTGTCATTTTTCTCAATTGGCATGAGTTTTTTAAGTTTATTTGCATTCATATTTAGTTATTAAGCATTGATATCTTCCAACATAACACATATACACTAATTATAGATCATTGTATGATATACATTGTCATTTTTGAATAAATTTCAAACAAGAAAAAGTTATCATTCTATGAGTTCTAATATGTTAGTGACTTGAGAATTTATAAATAAATAAATTCTCGAGACTCAAGGCACAAGAGTTATTAGGATTTCAAAGAGTTCAATGTTATCTTCTAATATTTAGTGTTTAATATATTTAATTATAATGGGTATATAATATTTTATTATTTAAATAGAAGGATATAATCCAAATAATAGTCCAAATTTATTTTTAATGGTGGGTGTATACACTTAAATTCACTTGCTTCTTTATATTCACTAATAATACTATTAATCGACATTAATTTTGATTATCTCATTTATCCCCTCTAATTCCATCTTAATATCACCCTTTATAGTCATTTATTTAACTTTTTCATTATTATTTATCACACTAACCTTATCCCTACCCATTAATCTTCCCCCTCTAGCTTATTTATACAAGCCAATCCTCCATGGCTAAACCAAGGGGAATGAATCCATAAGACCTCCATGAATCCATTTCAATAAACCAAGCCACAATTAAAATCATTGATCAATATAATAAAGTCAAAATTTTAGTCTAATTGCAGTCAACAATCCAATAATTAGGTTTGAAGATCTTGGAAGGAGGATAAGAGAAGTAAATAATTGGTAAAAGTTGTCTGGTTGATTCTAATTTGCTTCCATAATCTCTCTTATTAAGTGTATTATGCACTTTTGGTAAAATTCCAATGTTTTGATGGTTTTTATTATTTTTTTCAAAATTAAAATCACACATTTGGTGACCATGGTGGGATATCCCTTTAATATAACCTTATTACTTGTTACAGGCATTTTTGATCACTTATAGGGATGACTAGGTGAAGAACAAGAGTCATATTTTGTCAAATTGTCGTGCCCAAGTGAATTTTAGTTTTGCTTTGAAAAATTATTGAATTATAGTCATAGTTTTACCCTAGGAGTTGCAGTTTTACATTGACTTCCAAAACCTAAATTCTAATGGCTAATCATGATATCGCTTAAACTCTCATGGTTTTGTGTAAAACTACATGGTAATCATTAGTGGTTAGCCAATTTATATAAAATTATGACTTTAAAATCACAATATTATAGAAAAGTCATGATTTTGCACTTTATAAAAGTGATATTGCAATAATTGACTATGTATTTGTGGTTTTGTCCTCTATAGTTACAATTTTGCTCTTCATTTTTGCCTTCAAAATTTTCCATTTTGAGTGCATTTTAGATCATTTTTAGTAAATTTTGAGTCATTCCAAGCATCCTAAAATTCATAAAGTGCATTTGGATTTGGGGGTGCTTCCCCTCGACCTTACCCCATACCATGATAAAGAGTGCACCAGGGGCACCACCCCTCAACCCCACCCTATACTATGATAAAGAACGCACTAGGGGTGCTTCCCTCAGACCCCAAAATGGGATATACCCCTTGACCCTATAAAGGGTACTGGCCCTTAACCACATAATGGGTGCTACCCTTTGACATCACTTGGGGTTGTTACCCCATACCCATGTGTTGTTCCCCCCTCATCAAAAGAAGTTATAGAGCCATTTTGTAATTTTTTTAGTGGTTTTTATTAAGGATTATTAGACTAACATTTTATTTATTATAGGGGTGAATCTATTGTTAATTTTGGATTGCTAACATATTATCTTGTAGGTCATATATTTGGTCTAACATCTTTGTCTTTCATATTACCCTTTCAAAAGAACCAATTAAACTACTAATAGTTTTCTTGTAGGCTGCCTATCAAAGACATTTTGGCATCATGGAAATCATTTTATTTGTCTAATAATTTTAATAATTTTGTTTAAGTCATGTTGTCTAAATTAATTTGTACATTTTTGTATATATTTGATCTTGTATACATTTCACATTTAATTAATTAGTTAATTAATCTCTTTTTGGTTTGCTTGTCTATGACCCAAGGGTGGTAGTGTATGCTCTCCTCAAGTCCTTGTAGTTATTGTTAGAGGATAAAAAACAACTAATAAACCCTCCCATTTTTATTTTTTAGGGGAAACATGATGTGGAATTGATACCCACACACTTTCCATAGTCTGAGGGGGATAATGACATTGGATATCACCACCACACACTAATTTAAACTACATGTTCCAGTGGACTATAAAATATCAAGGACAACTATCATTAGGTTAAGTGGTTGACCCCATATAGGTTATACATGAAAAGGAAAATTTCATTATCTGAACTAAACATTAGACAAAACCATACATAGACTTGGTCCCCACCATACCTAGCATATATCAGGGATGCGCTTAGAGAGCCCATTCAACTTAGCATATGACCATCATCCATAACATGTGATTTGCTTCCAAAGTTAGTATTAGTGCCCAAGTGAACTTCATGTACATATGGGGTTTAGAGGATTTGGTTTATTCTATGATGGGTCATTGGCCTATCACTTCACCTACAATTTTTTTATATGGTGCAATCATCAGGTTATACACCCATTAATTTAATAATCTTAAGTTGTTGGTTTTCCTAATTTTGTGGTGTTATGATATACCAATGTTGTTTTTGAGCTGAATAAACCTTTTACCAAATACTATACACACATATCTAAGTATCTTTCACATATCACCATTTTCTATATCCTTGTCTCATCATCATCCTTATCCATACCCTCTTTACATATTATCTTGTCTCATCTTATCTCTCATCACCCATCTCATCTTAGTCACATCCTATCATAATCATACCTCCATCCCCTAAATACCATAATCAAATGTTTTCATCTGCATCTTATCTTATGGCCACTTCATCCATAGCCAATCACACATCATCTTGACTTGCACATCCCCTAGTCTAAAATAATTATTTATCCTAACCTTGTCTAGCCTAATCACCTTGTCCACCACTTTATCTCTTAAAACCTAGCCAATCCATAGTCTATTCATCCCATTGCCTATAATCATCATCCAAAAAATTCTACAATCATACATCCACATTGACAAGTAATTATTTCCATAATAAGGTCCTCATCATTAGCTTGCTTGTGTCTAATCAAGTTTGAATCAGAATCCTTCTATCAATCAACTCATATCACCCTCTTTGATTTGATCATCTTAGTCTTGAGATAATATTAATCCAATATATCCCCAATAAAAATCAATCTCTTGGGCCTATCTAGCTATCCCCTTGTCAAATCTTAGAGCTTTCCATAGCTCACCCAGTTGAATCTAATCATAATCATTGAAGTCTAGCTCATGTCTTAATTTGGTCTAATTGATATAGTCTTACTTCATCAAACATCACATCACATCAAACATCTATTCAAACTTGAAATTTTACTCAATCAAACCATTATTAAAATTGATTTCACACATCCCATCTTCATCCGTCAATATTTCCCTTTGTCATGTCCCCTTTTTCGTGGACATTGACAGAATTGATGATTAGCCTATTATACGACCTTCGTAGGCTAATAGGATGGATAAAGGGTCATAATGGAGCTTGGATTGACTTTGATTCACAGAATTTCTACATTTGATTTTCATTCAGGTTACTTCAGATACATTGGGCCTGAGCTCCTATTATTTAGGGATATTTGACATGCAGTGGAGCACTCTTATTTTGGTATGGTCATGTGCAGAATCATCCCTTGATTCACTAGCTTCGAATGGTTCAAGGATCCAACATGTATTGAGGGAGATATTAATATTTGATTGATTTAATCAAATATTAATTATTTGATCTAATTTTAGAACCCTATTAATATTTGATTAATTTAATTGAATATTAATTAATTGGTCTAATTTTAAGACCCTAATTCTAATTTAAGAAGCCCAAGTTCTAATTTGAGGAATTCTAATTTAAGGAACCCAAGTTCTAATTTGGGGAGATCTAATTTTAGCAAGCACACCTTTGGAGGGTATAAGGGTTTCTCATGGGAGAGAGTTTGGATTAGCCATGGATTATTGATATTGATTTTGAAGAAATTCTTCTGTGAAGACTGAGCCAAGGGTTCCAGGATTCCATTGCAGTGGAGAATGTCAACTCTTCATTGTGTGCGATTCAGAGGCTATGAAATATCAGCTGATCTATTGCCAAATTGAGAGATAACTTCATACAAAAGTTATCACAGAGGTATACAGATTTGAGAGATAGGTACACACAGAAGTTATCACAGTATTTCAAGGATTTTGAGAGATAACTTCACACAGAAGTTATCATAATAATTCAAGTATTTATTTTATTAGTTCTTATTCAATAAATTATATAGATAGAGATATTCTGTATTAGAATTGTATATCTTCATATCAGGGGTGAAAACAGACAGGTTGGGCTTATTTGGTGGCCATACAAAGTCTGTACAGGTCCGTACAGATCCAGGCAGAGACCGACCATGGCAGAAAGAGATCCCCAGTGATCGACGTCGACAGTGAAGGACCGACAGAGACTGACGTTGGTAGTATATTGACCGACATCGACGACTGTGTGTTCGACACAACAAGCTGAGACATACAGATTCAAGCTCAATTGCCAGATTTGCAAAAGTTAATCAGGGTTTTAAAGGCCGTATCTGAATATTTCTTTTATGCATGATTGAGGACATCTATTGTAACTATCTGGACAATAATAAGATTAGTGATTTGCCAGTTAAGAGATTTACTGTGGTTTCTTGTTATTTGAATTTATTTTGCAAATTCGTATCTTTGTTCAGAACTATTTATGTTTCTATATTCACTGTTTGAAGGGGATATCACAGTGGTATCAGAGCTTTTAATTGCTATATATATCAGAGCTTTGTAGGGACAAAAGGAGCCCCTAAGTAAGGGACATCACAGTGGTATTAGAGCTTTTATTTGCTATATATTAGAGTTGTGTAGAGACAAAAAGAGCCCCTAAGTAAGGGACATCATAGTGGTATCAGAGCCAAATTCCTGCCATCCTATTGGGCACATCAGAGCCAATGTATTTCCATCCTATTGGGTAGTTTGTTGAATCAGTTAGTAAATCATGATGACTCCATATACTCAGAGACAGTGGGACTATGATATGAAGAAGTTGAAACTAAGTTTGAAGAGGTTAAATGAATCTCTTTCATATCCTACATCCAAAGACAAATCCACACGGTATATGATGATGAAGGATGAGTGGGAGTTATTAACTCCGCAAGCTCAGGGGAGGTTGTCTTATGATCACTTTGTTAAGCTGAGGAGAGAGCACTACACATCACTTAGGCAAGAGCACAGCATGTCCCATGATTATTATGATTATTATGAGATAGAGGATAGTGAAGATGAGGACGTGTCTGATGCTTGCACTCAGAGTGTAGAGGTGTGTTCAGATGTTAGTGCACTGAGAGTTGATGATCTCTCAATTATGACAGAGATTGTAGAAGAGTCCCAAGATTTGATTATTGAAGATGATACTCTGGAGGATGCAGTGGACAGTTTTGAGGACTTAGTTTCACCAGCCGTTTCTCTCGATATGAAAGAGTTAGTCAGTGATGCTATAGCTTTTGATACTCTAGATGTTGATATGAGCTTTGGAGTTGATTCACAGAGTATGGATGGTAGTACTCCAGAGATCAGTGATTTTGAGTCTACTCTTTTGGACCATGCATTAGAGGAGGATTTTATGAGACAGTCTAGCCAGTGCCACCATGTGTCTAGTCATCTGAGAGTTAGTAAGCGAGACATTGCTACTGCTTGCAAGCATTTCGATGATGCTCATCAGTTGTTAGCAGTTTATGGATGGGGTTCTCCTACTAGCATTGAGCAGGGAGGTAGTTATTTGTCCTTAACAGAGATCCACTCTTTATGGGAGGCTATCCAGATTATGAGACACGATTATATGCAGTTGGTAGCCGATAGAGATTATCTTATGGAGTGGGGCAACACAGTGTATGATGCATTATTGGTCGAGGAAGATAAGGTGAGTGAGCTTACTCAGCAGCTTGAGGTGACTTCTAAGATTCTTGAGAGCACGCAGTTAGCTTATGAGGAGTCACAATTTCATTTCACTGAGATGACCATAGAGTTAGAGCATTTGCGGTCCTCACCAGCCCCAGACCCAGTTCATTTGTATATTGAGGTGGTTGGTGGTGAGTACATTCCTACAGTTGTTGCTAAGGAGCATGTTGTTGAGGCTGACACACATATTTAGGATTTGGGAGTACTTGGTTCTGATGAGTTTGAGATACCAGTGGAGTCGAGTCTCCAGATTGATTCTTCTCACACAGATGATAGTGTGGTACAGTTGGTTGTGCCGCCTTTACAGAGGGATCAGTTTTGGGATGGATTGGCACCATCTTTTGTAGATGGGATTGACAGTTTGTCGGTACATGACTTAGAGTAGGAGTTGATCAGATATGCTGACCACAGTAGAGGTATAGTGTGTGGATTTTCCATACTTGGCATAATTCCATTTGGGAGTTGTTGCAGTGTTGGAGCGTGCTTTCCACATATCATGGTGGAAGGTGTATATGATATTTGTGATCTTAGAGGTTGCTTGAGTTGCATTCACCAATTTGATTATGGGTTCCTCTTTGTTTTACTTCTGCTGATGTTGCAGGTACTTGCATTGATTAATAGCAGTGTAGGGCATAACTACATTTGGGATCTAGGTGGATCGAGTGGTTCATTGTTCTGAGATTACTTGGGGACAAGCAATTTTTGGAGGGGTGGATTGTCATGTCCCCTTTTTCATGGACATTGACAGACTTGATGATTAGCCTATTATACGACCTTCGTAGGCTAATAGGATGGATAGAGGGTCATAATGGAGCTTGGCTTGACTTTGATTCACAGAATTTCTACATTTGATTTTCATTCAGGTTATTTCAGACACATTGGGCCTGAGCTCCTATTATTTAGGGATATTTGACATGCATTGGAGCACTCTTATTTTGGTATGGTCATGTGTAGAATCATCCCCTGATTCACTAGCTTTAAACGGTTCAAGGATCTGACATGTATTGAGGGAGATATTAACATTTGATTGATTTAATCAAATATTAATTATTTGGTCTAATTTAGAACCCTATTAATATTTGATTAATTTAATTGAATATTAATTAATTGGTCTAATTTTAAGACCCTAATTCTAATTTAAGAAGCCCAAGTTCTAATTTGAGGAATTCTAATTTAAGGAACCCAAGTTCTAATTTGGGGAGATCTAATTTTAGCAAGCACACCTTTGGAGGGTATAAGGGTTTCTCATGGGAGAGAGTTTGGATTAGCCATGGATTATTGATATTGATTTTGAAGAAATTCTTCTGTGAAGACTGATCCAAGGGTTCCAAGATTCCATTGTAGTGGAGAACGTCAACTCTTCATTGTGTGCGATTCAGAGGCTGTGAAATATCAGTTGATCTATTGCCAAATTGAGAGATAGCTTCATACAGAAGTTATCACAGAGGTATACAGATTTGAGAGATAGCTTCACACAGAAGTTATCACAGTATTTCAGGGATTTTGAGAGATAACTTCACACAAAAGTTATCACAGTAATTCAGGTATTTATTTTATTAGTTGTTATTCAATAAATTATACAGATAGAGATATTATATATTAGAATTGTATATCTTCAGATCAGGGGTGAAAACAAATAGGTTGGGCTTATTTGGCAGCCATATGAAGTCCATACAGGTTTGTATAGATCCAGGCAGAGACTGACCATGGCAGAAAGAGATCCCCAGTGATCCACATCGACCGACTGGAGACCGACGTCGGCAGTGAAGGACCAACAGAGACCGACATTGGCAGTATATCGACCGATGTTGGTGACTATGTGTTCGACACAGCAAGTCGAGACATACAGATTCAAGCTCAATTGCCAGATTTGCAAAATTTAATCAAGGTTTTAAAGGCCATATCTGAATATTTCTTTTATGCATGACTGAGGACATCTATTATAACTATCTGGACAATAATAAGATTAGTGATTTGCCAGTTAAGAGATTTACTATGGTTTCTTGTTATTTGAATTTATTTTGCAAATTCGTATCTTTATTCAGAACTGTTTATGTTTCTATATTCCCTGTTTGAAGGGGATATCACAGTGGTATCAGAGCTTTTAATTGCTATATATATCAGAGCTTTTTAGGGACAAAAAGAGCCCCTAGGTAAGGGACATCACAGTGGTATCAGAGCTTTTATTTGCTATATATCAGAGTTGTGTAGAGACAAAAAGAGCCCCTAAGTAAGGGACATCACACCCTTCAATCCCCTGCACCTACCGATTGGGGTTGATGAACCACATAATCAATATTTTTTCCCATCCTTATCTATGATATATAAAAAAATAGTCAATTCCATAATTTAATAATGCCTCATCACCAATAGGGATGTACTCATTTCATGGATATTTGAGCTGAGCACTCTATGTCATACAGAATTTGACCTTGTCCATCCAACATTAACTTCAGTCTAAAACCATCCATGTGAGTCTCATCCAAATCCTCTATCTACTAGTTATACCCAATCATATAACCCTTTATATTCTAGCAAAGGGAATCATATTTTAGCCACCTTGTTTATTAATAAGTCACATCAATTACCATATTATCTAAAGGCCAATGCTTCCACATCTAAGTCATAAATTGAATAGAGGCCCTAGACTCATCTTTTTATATCCTTTAAATCACTCTTCCACCACATGTTGCTGCTAACATGATAGTCTATCCACCCATATGACATCTTATTCCTACCAAGCCTAGGCCTTCTTGGGATAAAGCTAACCAATATTGTGTATATCACTGAAGCTAGGGGCATACCATAAATCAATGTCATAATTTACAAAACTACATCCAATACCTTATTGATCATGGTGACATTGAAATCAAGAATAAAAAAGATGAGTCTACATCTTTGGTGAACAAGAAGAGGAATGCCAAGATTCTATTCTTGATCATGATAATTCTTTCCATTTCCAAACCAAGGTCAATAAACCACCCACATCTTTCATGGTCCTCCCATATTTGACAAATCTTCCATCAAATATGAGTATGTTCCCCATGAGCCTAGTCCTCCCTTACCTCATGATTCCTTATTTCATGGACCTATCCTTGGTGAATTTATTATTCGTCCATCATCTCCCCCTGATCCATCATATTAAAGACCCCACCTAGAGAGATCACTTGAGGAAAAAGAATATTTTATTAGCAAGATTTCCCCATCAACATCACCTACACCTTAATTAGAGTCAGCATCAGAGTTTATATAAGTATTATCTACATCAATATCCTATTCAATACCAATATCTAAATCATATTCCTCATCATAAACATTAGCCTTCATAGATATTGCAGTAGATGATGACTCTGCCTACCCATTTGAATATACCTCTAATTTAGATGATAATCAGTCACCAGACATATTTTTTGATCCTAATCTAGATGATAAAGTCATAATAGAGTTTTTACAAGATTTATCTATCAAAGATAGTCAAAGTTGATTTCATCCAGCCTTATATGTGTATCTTACAACTAGTCTTAGTGATCCTTTTGATGATCCTAAGGAGATTTTATTCATTATTAAAACTAGGTCTCCTAAGAACCCTTGTGAGGACCATGTTGCCCCATCACTACTCATTGAACTTACCATATCATATCCACCACCTTCATCCATCATAGATCCTTTTATTCTCATTAATGATCATTTAATCACCACCCTCTATAGGGATGAACATGAACATACATCATTGAACCCTTCCTCCAACAATATAACATGTGCCACAAATATAAAGGTCTAAAACCCTTTTTTAAAAGTCATAAATGATAATCAAATCACCTTTGATTCATCAATTAAAAATCAAATAATTGGTCTAATCAAATAGTGTCTTCCCCTATTAAAGCCCAAAATTAAGCACTAGGGGACTGTCAAAGTCATAATAATCATTATCTATCAAGTCAAAAATTAATCTCCTCTAGTAAAGTCCAAAGTTAGACACTAAAGGTAAGTCAAGATATAATCAATTCTAAAGATCAAAATATATCAAAAGAAGTATCAAGATGGTTATAATCCTTTAAATAATTGGATCAAAGATGAACCACAAATTCATGTGTCTTGGATCTCTTGTAGTCCTTTATTAACTAGCACCAATTAGATGTGGAATGTCCAATATCTCCAATGATGTGTGTGACTATTAGAACCACTCTAAAATCACCCATCACATCTTCTTCTCATGGTATTATCATCCAATCATGTCTTATACACCCCCATAAACATCAAGATCTAATCTAGTCCATACCTCACATCACCTTCTCAGGCAACGTTGTCTTAGGTAAGGGTGATGAAGACACTTGGACTAGATATTTGGAGGGGTCTCAATTAAGAATCAATGAATTTAAAAAGTACATTTATACATCTACTGGTAATGACTTGGTCCTAACATCACATATCTCCAAAATGGGTGTCAGCTAAACATATAGTAAGTGTTAGAATTATTGCATCTCATACCCATATCTAATAAATAGAGATGCCATCTAAAAAATCTAAAAAAATAAAAAAATAAAATCAAAAATTAAAAAGTAAAAAATAAAAAATCATTTGACTAATGGTGAAAATTAGTCTTCTAGCACCTTGGGATAGTACCATGATGAAAACTAGTTTTGGACTTCATGGTAGGATAATCTATTATCTGCATTATACCTCAACACTTAGGGGCAAAATCTATCCATTTTCAATACCATCAATCTCATCCTTTTTTTATCTTATCCCTTGATCTATTTTTCCTACCCATCACTTGCCATCATGTCCTACATTCTATCATGTCTATCATTCCTTCCCATCTTGACATTTATAAAGACATAAAAGGTGTCTTGAGAAATGTTATATAATCATCTTGGCATATACTCCAATGGACACTTCAAATATATATATATATATATATATATATATATATATATATATATATATATATATATGGTTCTTTCACGGTGAGGTCATTAGAAATCCCTAGTCCAATCTTCCTTGGTCCTCATCCCCCTCATCCCCTTTTTAGCATAAACCTCATCCTTTTGTTGTACCATCCATCATTTCATCCATTTGTATCCTAATTTTTAGTCTTGGTATTCATTTTTCTAGTAACCCTATTTTTATAATGTACATATATATTCCAAAAATCCATAAACATTAAAATATTTTAAAAACTGACAAAACTCTAACATATATAAGTTTTGTCATCTTTTCATATGTATCCTAGTCACCTTATCATATGTCTTAAGTTTTGCATGTAATCATGCCTTGTCTTATGTCCTAGTCATCTTATCTTGACATATGTCCTAAATATCCTAGTCATCTTATCTAAAGTCTTATCATTTTGTCATCTTGCCTTGTCTCAACATCTTAGTCATATTTCCCTATTGTCTTCAACAGTCATATCCTAATCCTAGCCCCTCATTTAATCCAAATCCATATTCTTATCCAAATCCTTATCATCATCAAAGTCACTAGTCCATTCCATGTCCATACCTTATCCAATCTGCAATCACATCTTGATCATCATGACTAATCTCATTAAACTCATCACCTAATCAATCAGCTCTTTGAATCTCATCAATTCAAAAAGACACAATGACACTACATGTAAATAATTATGTGTGCTACTTGTATGATATGTGTTGCTTGACTTGTTTACATAATGTATATATGATTATATTATGTTTCATCTATTTGTCTATGTTTATTCTTAGTCTTGTGTCATGCATCTTTTTGTCTATCAAGAAATGAACAAGGATGCTATGATGACACCAAAAGTTATAATGATGTTATTAGGTTCACTTGATGATGCAAAGTTCAGTATTTTCTCTTTTTATGCACTTTTATACCATGTCCTCTTGGTCATCCTTATATCATGAGGCATACTACCTAGTGACATATTTCAATCGCATTGCTTAGACTATGATTATTCTTATTATAACAATGATGGCTTGATCATCTCCTCTAATCTATCAAATAATCTTAATCCCATCATCAATCTGATCATCCAGGTCCACTCATCTATTATTGAATCATTCCTCTAATTCCTTTATCATCAACATATCAAATCAACTTTTAATACAATAATCACACTTAACATCTATTTAAAAAATAACATGTCTAATAATACTCATCATCCTAATCCCTCATCATCATCTTATATCATCTGATGAGAACTACATCACCCTGAGGTATTTTTAGACTATGTAGGCAATGCTCAATCACATAATGTGTTGGAGGTTAGCTCACCCACTCTCTCTTCTTTCCCCATCATTCATCATCGCATATGTATTTTACCTCATCATCTTCACATGTTGCATCAATCAAAATCCTTGAGCCATGATATCCCTCATTTATAAATTAATCTATTGATCAATCAATGCCCAACCATCATGTCCTTAATCTTTTCATCAATCACCCATACCGATGGATTGGGCCTGACCTATCATAACATCTATATTTTCTTTAATTAGTCACCCATTCTAAATAATTTATAATTTGAATGTTATGATCTCCTCATTCAATTTGGGCATGACTAGGACTATAAATTTATCACCTCTTGCTCCCTTGCATGTGTCCTTGCTAGGGGCATCATCTCTACTAATCATATTATATATCATTGATTAGATGTAATACAGTCTAATTTTTTTCCTTTGTCTTTTATTTTCTTGATCATATCATTTCTTCTCTATCATCACCTTCATCATAGTACTCAACTTCCGCATTGAGATACACTCATAATTTATCTTATCAAATCATTGTCTCATCCTAGCCAACATCTCTCCCTTGAATGTGTCCTTACTTGGGATACATCAAAATCTTATGACCTTTTATCCTATTATCACTATGTTATTATCAATTCCCCCTTGGGATGTGTCGATACACGTGACACTGTCATTTCCACTTCATGTGTATATGTCTTTACTAGGGGTATCATCACTTTGTATCTCATTATTTAGGTTGAGTTAATTTTTTTCATTATCTATCTCACATCTATCATACTATCCCCTTATTTATCCATCCTATCCCACCCCTCCTTTCCTATTTCAAGTGGCTATCCATCTTATTATTTCTTGCATGTCCCTTAAAGGGGACATCATATCCATTGATATCATGTACTAACATTCATCCATGAAATCATTTCTCTTTGAAATACCATAACTCCTTCCACTTTGTACACTTATAATTCCCTTTCAAAGAGGGAAAAAATGTATACACCTGAATTCGATTTCTTCCTTTATTATCACTAATATTAATATTAGTTGACATTAATTCCTCTTATCTCATTTATCCCCTCTAATTAAATCTTAATAACACCCCTTCTGGTCATTTATTTAACATCCCATTCATTCTTATTTATCACACTAACCTTCTCCATACCCCATAAATTTATTAATTATTATAATCATCTCTTAATATTATCCTAATCCCACTTATTATTTAGGAATTTAAATTTCCCATAACCCACCTACCCTAGCCTATTCTTAGGTTATCCTACACACCTAGTCCCTAATTACCCACCTAATACCTTTCCTAATCCCTCATTAATCCTAATTAATATCTAAGGAGATTCTAGAATTCTCCAATTCTAGAACCTCCTCTAACTTATCCGATCCTCTTTAGAAGCCTTTATTCTAGAGGCTTCCAAGGAATTTTTAATTCGTTGTAAAAACCTACACCCTTGATCCTTATGGCTCAACTTTAAATGTGAGCCATTGAACTTACCTCATTGTCTTATTATAAAAGCCACTCCTTCATGGATAAACCAAGGGGAATGAAACCATAAGACCTCCATGAATCCATGTCAATCAACCAATCCATAATCAAAATCATTGATTAATCTATCATAATGTTAAACTTATGAGTCTATTGTAATCAACAATCCAATAATTTGGTTTGAAGATATTGGAGGGATGATAAGAGAAGAAAGGAATCAGTAAGATTTGTTTGGTTGATTCTAATTTGCTTCCATAATCTCTTCTATTGAGTATATTGTTCATTTTGGGTAAAATAATGTTTTGGTAGTTTTTATTCATTTTCTAAAAATTACAATCAGACAGTGGGAAATGGAAAAGACCATGTATTATAAATAAAGAAAAAGAAATTAAATTGTTTAGTGAAAAAATGTGGAAAATGTCCACTTTCAATAGTATTTAAAAAACATTCTTATTTTTTTGTACAAAAATCCACTTTCAAAAGTTTTTTTTTTGAACATATTTTGACTGGGGGTAAAAAAAAGTACGATTGTAATCCAATCAACATTTCCATTCAAATTTTTTGTCATTGATATTTAAATAACAAATCATCAAGATTAAATATATTTATATAATCGTTAAAAAATATTTTTACAATCCTTAGAAATTTTGTTTAAGTCCATTCAAATGTTTTTAGTTTCATTCCATACAGACTCCAAAAACTTTTCACTATATTTTACAGTTAAAAAAACATATAAATGTTCATATGACCAAAATATTTGACCCTTTCAAGTTTCAAGGAGTTCAAACTCATCCTAGAAATTAAATCCTATAAATATTTGAAGAGCAACATTTCGTTTAACACAATTTTTAATGAAATGTATAGTTACTCTACTTTTGTCTTGTCACTTGAAGCACAACTATTTTTACAAATTTTCATTATGGAAAGGTTAGATGAATGCATACCCTTCAACTTGAAAATAAGACTAGTGATTAAAATTTGATCACTTTTGGGAGGTAATGAGTAATAATTGACACTAATATGTATGGAACTAGATAACACATGTTGCACAGTGCATACACATTTATCAAGGCAATCACTATACTAAAAATTGATTAAATTTTACTTTAAATAATTTCTAGAGGAATCTTGATACTCTATTTTATATATTCCTATTTGGAACATGCTAAGAAGATATTATGAAAAATTGTTTAGTTTAGATTTACACAAAGGAATTACATTCTCTTAAAAATATCTAGAAATTCCTGAAAAAGGTCCATTTAATGAACATATACAATTATGACTTTATTTCATGAGAAATCATTTGATTAAAAATCACTAAATTAACTAGTTTCATATGAAATCCCATACTTTATGTTGAAGTTTAAATTTTGGCATGTTTTGGGAGAATGCTAGCAAAGGCAGTTGATTTTGGTTTTATAAATACCAATTATATTTGCTTAGAAATATACAAGCTTATTTTATTCATGTTCAACAATGATTATAGTCCATGAATTACATTCCATTATCCATTTTATCAAAAAAATATTGGATCTTATATATGCTTTAACATATTTTTTATACATGACTATCTAAGTAGTAACACCTATAGAAAATATTTCACACTCTTTTTCTAATTTTTATTCATTTTGCAGAAACTATTAATTTCTAGTTCACTTGATTATGTATTAAAATGAATAAAAATGTATGGGGTATATGGATATAATGAATGGATGAAGGAGTTTTTAACGGAGAAAAAGGATATGAAATAGTTTTCATTTCATAATACTTAACATTGTGAGAAAAAACCACAAAATAAAAGATTACAAAAATTCAGCCAACTGTAAAAATTAGAATTAAGAATGTGTTATTTGGAAAAAAATTCACCTCTCAAAAATATTGTATTTGTAAATTATAATAATAATTAAGTATAAACATGATAAGAGTCAAGAATAACAACTCTTTTGTCTGAATTTAATTTCTATTATATATGTGTATTTGAGCAACCACCATGTCTACCTTACATATCATCAAGTGGGAAAACAATTATAATTCAACATTACATATCTCTAATTTGGTAAAACATTACACATGTGATCCTTACATAACCTCATAATATGCTAAAGCATTATTTTTAAATCTAAGAGAACATGATAAGAAATAAATAAACAATAATAAAGAATCAACATTGTTGAGTGAAAAGATATAAAGTAGATGTAGACCAATTTTCATGACCCCTTGAATTAGTATGTATCATACCACTTATATTCATAATAAAATTTTAGATATATATCATCAATTTAAAATTCATAACAATACCAAGTAATACACCTATTATTTTTTTAATCTCTCAAATATCTCCATCATATTTGGGCATTGTTAAGGCAACTCACTTGTGTAAACTAGCCCTACTTGTATAATTTGAGTAAGGCATACAATACCTTTTATATATCTGATTAATTAGAATAAATAAGTAGGATTTAATCTACCACTTATTTAATTTTATTTGGAAAAATCATACCTACCCATGCTTTAATACTAACTTAATGACCTTCTTCAAAAATTTCATCTGTTGGTTTTCTCCTTGTCGACAACTCCAAAAGTAGAATGCCATAGTTATATGCATCTTAGTTTGTTGAAATATTTCCACCTAATTCCATATTGAATAATACAATACAATGTTTAGTGATTCTCAAGCCACTTTAAGTAATCATACAAAATAGAAAAATAAGCTATTGATAATGTTTTTTTAATATTGAAAATTCTATATCTGGTGCATGTAGCCAATGGATCCTTTGAGGGAATTTGCATAAGTCAGTGAATCCATTGAATTTAAAAATAGTATTTTTACAATGCCTAAGCATGATATATATGGATTCATATCACCCCATAATAACACATTATTAGTTTTTAAGTTAGAATGAATCACTTACACAAAATAATGATGATGTAGATATGCAATACCTTGTTGTATCTCCATTCCTATTTTTAATCAATCATTCAAATATAATCTACATTATTCTAATCCTTGAGGATATATCCACTTATCCAAACTTCTATTTGACATCAATGGAATAAATAATGATTTAAAATCAAGGTTGGAATAAGATAAAATGATTTTGATCACATGGTGGTGCCTAATTTTTTTAATACATTAAATTCTATGATAAAAATTTGGTGAGCGTTATCATCATGAAAATTGAGAAATTTAACATTAATATTTTTTCCATTTTTTATAATTCCTCTATAGACAAATTCAAAACTACCAATTCCTAAGAAATTGGTCTGGCTAAACCCACTAGTTGCCTCTACAAGTTCTTCCTATGAGATTCTTAGGGGTCCTACATTGACTCAAACCATTTTTTGATGTCTCCTTCTATAGGAATGTACTAAAACTAATAAAAACATGATCAATATTAAAATTCCAATCACAATTGGTACCATTTCCTTTTTGGAGACTAAAAATTATTTGTGTTTGGAATGAGAGCAGGGCTGAAATTTTTTTCATATGCTACAAAGACTAGGATTTCCCATAACTACAAACTTATTAAATGTTGCAAAACCTCCTCCCTTTGGAATCTCCCCTGTTAACCTATTTGAATAAATATTAATATGTTGAATCATTTTCATCTCTTTGAAAACCATTAGGATTTCACCAAACAAAGTATTTATAGAAATATCAATGTCCTCAATATTTTTTAGATGAGTGAGTGATGCTAATATTGGGCCATCAAAGTAATTCCATGAAAGAATCAAATATTGCAATCCTATGTAGCTTGACAGTATAGCTAGAAATCCACCTAAGAGGTTGTTGAGAGACACATCTATAGCTTGGATCATTACCATTTTTCTTATCTCTAAAAGAGAATCTTGTAGTATATTTCTAGAAATGTTGAAAAATATTTGGAAATTTATAAGACCTGAAACTTTTAGAGTAATGTTTCCTATGCCTTTATTGTAAGACAAGTCTAGTTTTTCCAAATTTTTATATCTCCCTAAACTGGCAGGTGTTTTCCTTGACAGTTGATTGTGATCGAGAAGAACTCTTAGTTGAGAAATATCCCCAAGACTAGGTGGAATTTGCCCTAAAATCTCATTTTCACTTAATGATAACAACCTGAGGCTTTTTACTTGACTTAGTAATTTTATAATTATTCTATGTAAATTGTTCTTATGAAAAAAATTCTTTCTAGATTTGGAATTTGATTGAGTGTGGATGTAAGGGTCCCATTCAAAATATCATCTAATAAATCTATGAGTGTCAAGTTTGTTAGGTTGTCAATTTCACTTGGTATGTTTCCCTTAATTTTATTAGAAAACAAGGTCAAATATGATAATACCCTTGAGAGTTGACCAACTAAAGATGGAAAGACCCCAATGAAATAATTATCAAATATTTCTAAGTGATCTAAATATGAGCAATTAGTCAAGGCTATTAGAATAGACAAACCACAACTTCCACTCACAAGATGATTTTTATCTAACCCAAGACACTAAAGGTGGAATAATTTGTATGTAATAAAAAATGCATTAGATCTACAAATCAATCCTAGATCAGAGAAGGTAGATCCTACTTACACTTCTGATTGGGGATACATTAAATAATAGAGGTCATGACCAATATGGATTTGCTAGACCTAATGAGGGGATCTCTTATCATAAATAATATCACTAGGGAAAATTCCAAAGCCTCTAGTAAAGAAAAACTATGTAATAACCCTAACTAAGTCCTATGCTTTCATTTTCACTATACTAATAAAAACTAAAGAAAAATCTAATCTACTACTCACCAAAACTTGTTGTAAAAAGTGAGTGTAATAAACAACAAAAGTAAACATGCATAGAAGACAGATACTCACATATATATATGTATATGTATATACATACATATATATATATATGTATATATATATATATTTGTATATGTATATATATGTATATATATATATATATATATGTATATATGTATATATACATATACGTACATACATATATATATATATATATACACACATATATATATAGACACACACACATATATATATATACATATATATATGTATATCTGTGTGTGTGTGTATTATATATATATATGTATATATATATATATATACACATATATATATATATATATCTACATATATATATATATATATATATATATATATATATATATATATATATATGTACACACACACATATATAGACACACACATATACATATACGTGTGTGTGTGTGTGTGCGCGCGCGCGTGCGTGCGTGTGTGTGTACATATACATAATCTTAATGCATGGAAGAGAAGTGCAAATGCATAATTATTTACTCTAAAAAATGAGGAATAAATTTAGGAATACTTACCTTTGAATAGTGGAATAATTTGTATTTAATAAAAAATGCATCAAATCTACAAATCAATCCTATATCAAAGAACGTAGATCCTACTTACACTTTTGAATAGGGATACATTAAATAATAGAGGTGATGACCAATATGGATCTGCTAGACCTAATGAGGGGATCTCTTATGATAAACAATATCACTAGGGAACATTCCAAAGCCTCTAGTAAATAAAAACTATGTAATAACCCTAACTAAATCCTATTCTTTCATATTCACTATACTAATAAAAACTAAATCAAAATCTTAATGCATGGAAGAGAAATGTAAATTCATATTTACTCTTAAAAATGAGGAATAAATTTAGGAATACTTACCTTTGAATATGAACCCATCGAGCCTCAATCTTTCCCTTAGCAAAGGTGATTCATAAGAGGTTATTGTTGTATGTAAGGGTGACAAGGATAAATCAGCTCTAGGATACAAAACATATCAATGCATCTAAAATACTTATCCACAAGACAAAATCCATATCTCCGAAGAAAGTATGAAACCCTAAGCTTGCTCCTATTAGGAATACAAATAAAAATTAATGTAGAACAATTTCACAGAATTGCAATAACAATAACTATGAATAGAGATACATAAATAACATAAATTAAAATGCACAACAAGAAGACAAGATTTAATTGGTTCACCCAATATGGGCTAGACCCACCAAAAAACACTTGCTTAGATCTTATTACAAGACAATAAGAGTAAAATACACTCTCAAATCAGTCTTCTCACAATTAAAATGCATAAATATTATTTAGAGTTGTGCTCAACAAACTCTCCCGAATTCACACTTAAATTCACACACTTTTTTTACATTTTAAAACTTAGTTATTCCTATATTTTTACCTATTATATGCCCATTTATATATAATTACATCAATAGGTAACTGATATAGTAGTTTTAAAAAATAATGGGTAGCAAATCGATGGGCCAATTCAACCCATAATGGTTCCGTATTAATCATAGGTGATGACACCACACATATATAAGTATAGATAAACCACATATTTATACTCCTACAAACTAGATAGTGATAATACATTATGAGTGTAGAGTACATTTTAGTGTACAATATTTGAAATACATTGTAATGTGGAAATAGGCTCCACAACATAACAATTCCTCAAGTAGAATGGTGGATAAATAGATGCACAATATATTTTACTTATCTTCATGATAAATGATGGAAATGAATGTGTTTATATAGGTTGATTGAACCCTAAACCCTTCTAATTTTTTTTCCTAATAGGTTCGACCCGGTCAACCTATATCATTATTGACAATAACTTATTAAGTCATAAACTATGTCGACCATAGGCTAACCTAGACCTTCAATAAGTTTTGTCAATAAGATTACAAGGTCAACATAATTGACATAGTCATGTAAACTATCAAAAAAGGTTTTAGGTTAGAAAAAGGGCTAATGAGAGTGGTGAAAGACTAGAGGAGTTTGCAAAGAGGAGGAAAAGTTTATAGGAATTTTTTTAGGAGACAAATATGTAGATATAAAGTGATAAAAGGGACAATAATGCTATGAAGCACTAATGGTCTACCCACCCCTTTCCTGGTTAACCCTTAGGGCATGCACTCAAAGAGATTGAGACTCGATGGGTTTTTTCAAGATGAAAAGTGTCAATAAATAATAAAAGTTTGAAAATACTATGTGTATACATATGCCCCACTCAAATCTCATCATATGTCACATAAGTACGATAGGGGATGGTGATTCAAGAAAAGAACATGATGAAACATAACACTGATGCTAAATAAAGTACAATAAGTAGTATATAAGTTAAAGGAAATATTTTTTTAAAAAAATACACGCCTTTACTTACCTTAGTGATGTAGACAAAGAAGGAGATGCGAGAAATGTGAAGGTGCCCAATGTGAGGGGTATTAGGCAAACTATAGAGATTGGCACAAAAAAGACCAAAAAATAATTTTTTTGAAACCTATGCATATAATATCTAGAAAAATTATCTATGACATTAGGATTCCATAACTTTTTACATTTTGGAAAACAAGTGAGCAGAAATAAAGAAATGGTCAAAACAAGAAATATGATAGTAAATATTTGAAGGGTAAATATCAATGAATAGTAAATATCAATAGGGTGAAAAATAATTCATTTTATATTATTTGAATATTTTTATAAAAATAGATCTCTAAGTAACCTATCAAGAGTCTAGATAGCCAGGATGGTGAGGATACGATAGGTGAGATGGGGAGGATGCCTAGTGGCCACAATAAGTGTACCATAGGTAAGCAATAGAGAGTTTAATTTTTTTTGAGTATTTTATTTGAAATTTTATTTTTATAAAAATTTGTGAATTAGATCAAATACAGATATTGAAATTAACCCTAGGTAAGGTTTAGGGACAATAGGGGTCAAACAAGGTACTGGGTAGGAAGGGGTTAGAGCAATAAATGCCTATGGAAAGATATTCTATTTTGATAGTTGGATGTTGATCTTATATGTGATATTTTGGTTATGGTTATGGATGCATGGATATATTTATTTATATACATGTATTTTTCTTCTGTTGTATATGTTATAAGAAATATATGTGTGATGTTTTCTTTCCTATCATTATGTAGTACACATGCATGGTAAAAAAAAAATAGTGAAAAATACTTATAAAAGCATAATTAATAAAAAATAAATACACTACACATTATTTCACATTGGTAAATGTGTAATAACAAAATATGACAATATAATAAACCAAAAAGTTGTAAACAAGAGGGCAAAATGTTTTTAAAACATTAAAAGTATTGGCACCAAATTAAAACATGTAAAATCACACTAAATCATTTTGGGAAGTATGAAAATAATGTATTAAATAGAAATCATATGAAAGACTTAATGGTACAAAAAAAAATTAAGACAATCAATCAACTAAATCAGGTTGGGAAGTATACAAGATAAACAAAATTTGTAAAATGGTCTTAAATTAATCACACTAATTCAAGTTGGGAAGTTTGAAAAACATAAGAAAAATGGTTGGATTCTTACATACAATTGGAAAATAAGAAGATAAAAGTGAAAGATTAAGTGATTAAACATAAAACATACTAATCAAGATGGAAAGCATGTCAATGATGTGTAACTTATAATCAATGACATCTTATCTTGAATTTGACACATATAATTTCATTGTGACTTGGATCTTTGAATTTTTTTTGAGAAAGGCTAGGTCCTATCCATGGTATTACACTACAACTGATAAAGGGAACACCAATGAGGTGTAAATAATGTGAAAATATGGTAAAAAGAGGATGTGATCAGAGAAAAAAAATATTTCCCAAGGGGAAATATTAGGGTTATAGAGAGTGAAAAAGGGATTCGATTTGGGTTCTACTGAGGGAGGAGTAAGATGCACAAAAGGCTGAAGGATAGTTACAAGCATCTTAGAGATTAGTTGTTTATAAGGTTCTTGGTATCTAACAAAGTGATAGGGACCAGTCATAGCATGATCCATAAGCATACTCCTACTAGGTTCTTCAGAAACTGGAGGTATGCACACCATATCTACCCTACGATCAAGAGGAAAAGTGATAAAATTAGGAATGATATAGGATGGAATGCTAGAATATATGATATAATGCATAAGTAAATAGGAATGATAATGAATAATCTCAACATCTTTTGCCTGAATAAGACCTCATAATAATGGATCATCTACGGTATAGACATCATCATAATTAGGTGTATAAATATCAATGGCATAGGTAAGGATGACCTTGTCATTCATTGTGGTGTGATGAATGGAATGCCACATCTTAATTAAGACAATGGGTATATCATCACAAGGTGGTTGATGGGAACGAGGTTATAAAGAATTAGGAAGTTGAGAGATGAAATGTCATGAGAGATCTAAGGTTTTAATCTTTAGATTGATCTTGTCAGGCTCATCATCATCATAATTTAAGAGGTAAGGGGGCATATTCCTGATGAGTTCATGGTGACCATTATAACCTCAGGTGGGATTAACAAGAAAGTTAAATCATTGAGATTCAAGAAATGGAATTATTGGTAAGGGTTTAAGGTTAGTAATCTTGAATACACCATGGTCAAGGAATTATTCAAAATTATAAGGATTTATGCCACCTTGAATCTTATAGATGGATCCATTGTGAGGAAATTTTATGCATTGGCAAGTAGAAGAGGCAACTACTCTCATGCAATGATTATATGGCCTACCAAGCGAGATGTTATAGGATAGAGGAAAGTTGAATATCACCACCTTCATGTGAATGGTGATAGGTGGGATGGTAATGAGGAGTCACACATAACCTAAGGGAGGCATTTGCCTTCGATCATTACCTTGAGTGTTTCATGTGGATTTAAGGTTGTATTCAAAATATCTAAGGGTTTTGATAAATTCAAGAGAATCAGCACAAGTGCTAGAACCCTCATCAATCAAGGCATGCTTGACTTGGATAACACCAATTTGAACACTGATAAAAAGAGTATCATTATCTACATAAAGCATAATCTCATCAAGGATCATAGAAGAAATGGGGAATCTAAGCGAAAGAGAAGTGTCCATTGTTTCATACACATATATGGACATCTTTTTAGACTATTTTAAAATTCTATCTTATAATCTAGATAATGTGGCTTCATTTTCTAAGAGAGGAGGATGAGGGATGTTTATTTTTAATAAAATCTGTATAATATGATTATGATGATGCAGAGAGTTTTGCATATGTTCAAGAAATGAAATTTGAGATGGTAGGTTAGTAATATCCATGATAGGATCCCACTCATCATAACCTATAATGGGACTATTAGAAAGAGGTGCATAGTGTTTAAGTATATCCTAGAAAGGAGGAGGCAAAGTGTATGTGAATTTATGTTGATAAGATGTGGGAGGTTGAGTTGGATGATAAGTTTATTTATTATCTTATGAATATGGGGTAGTTGATGTAGGGTCTGTTTGAGATAAATTAGAATAAGTTTTTCTAGAAGGTTTAGGAGAATTGTTGATGTGTAGATAGGTTATAAGAATGGTAGGAATGGTATAGGAACTATTATCCAATGAAGGTATTGGAATTGGTTCATCGAAAGATATAAGGTCTTCTTGCCCCAACTCTATTAAGTGAGTTGGAGAAGAGTCTTAGATAACATAAAATGTGTGGGGCAATTGAGGGGTATAGATATGATGAGGATCAATTAAATAAACTATCCTTCATATATTATTCATATTGACCACATTCTCTTTAAGATTTAGGTCAATAAGACTATTAGAATTATTGGTAGAAGGGGTAGGTTTGTCTTGGTTATCTTAGTTATTTGGAAGAGGATCTTTATAAATGGACAAATGAGTATTAGCCTTGTTAAAAGTTTGATATTTATTTTGTGTTTCATGAGCTTTGAAGGTTATGAAAAAGTAGAATTAGACTAGTATATGGATGAGAAGAAGTGGAATTAGAGGCGTTATTACCATGGGTAGAAAATGATGCACTAGTAGAAGAGTTGAGAAGAGTGGGATTTGGAAGAGGCCCAATAAATGTATAACTTACCATGTTAGTAGAGATACTAGGAATGGAGGTGGAGGAAATCAAAGAAGAATATGACATGTTATGAGAAGGGGTTAATATAGAGGGAAGACGTTGAGAAACCAAGAAGTTAGTGTCCCCAAATCCATGTGATAATGTAGGAAAAGGTCAATGGGGTTCCTTGACTTGACCACCTTTCATGAGATGATAAATAGTAGAAGGATCCTTTCCTTGATTTTGAGGAAACTCTTTGATGAAGAAGATCATTTTTGGTGTATACTCTAATTTAGGTTGATCTTCAAAGGATAAAAGAGGATTATGAATTGAAGAAGAATGAGGAGGGGTCCCATAGTTTTTAGTGTGAGTGGCTATATGCACATTAATTTTATCTAGGATAGTAGCCGCAAGATGCTTATGGGAGAACCTATTAGGTTTGGTAAGACTCATCATATTTTTCTAATTAAACTCATTTTTATATTTAAATAGGCATTTAATGATGAATGAGAGAGATTAGGGAAGGCAAAAATTGATGTAAAATCAAAGAGATACAAGAGGTAGATAAGAATATAAAATTGACCAGGTCGACCTAGTAATGTGAATAAGAAGTAGAAATAGTCTAATAAGGATACAAATTCAACCAAGTCAACTAAGTACTATAACTTGAGACAAAGGATAACCTGATAAGGATATTAATTCAACCAAGTTGACCTAGTATTGTAACCTAATAGGCATAAAGGAGTACTAGGTTAACTTAGAACTACAGGCAGGGAAGAAGATAGTATGTAAGAGAATATCTTGAGAAGAATGATAGTGTACTAAAAATAGGGATTTTTTTTTTAATGTAATTGAAATAGGAAATGAGATTAATCACACAAATAATTATATCAATGAGAATGATCTAGTTGGGGCACAAAACACAAAACCTTTCACCAATATTGGCCAATGCATGTTTTTATAAAACAACATACAATGAGCAGAGAGCAATCAATCAACTAAAAAGTAAATGCTAACTAATTGGTAATCCTGAGTATTGTTATATTATTAAAAAGTGTTATTTTAAGTGTGATAGGGAAGTTGGTTGAATTTAGGGAACTAAAAATCAATCTATATATGGTTTTAGGACATTTAGGCTAAAAGGGATTTATGTTGACAATTGTACTAGCTTGGTATTAAGGCATACCCTCTCACTTAAAAATACTATAGTGAAGGTTTTTAGGGGATTTCCCAATATATAACATTAACCACATGTTTATACTTGGCCAAAAAATCAATTCACCTTCCCCCTTGGTGATGTAATCTAAGTATGTAGGCCTTGGATAGACAAATGTTTAAGTGTGTTTTGAAATTATATGATTTGGTATTATGTGAGAAAATAGAAAAATAGAGAAAATAAATGGTATATTTAAAATAACCCAATTAGACTATGTGAGCTACTCTAATCATGTAAACAACTAACAAATAAATTGTGAATTAATTACTAGCATATAGTTGTTAATTCCCACTTTAAACATGGTACAGAGTCGATTTAGATGACATAGTATGCAAAAATTATATAATATATTTCACATGGTTGCTACTATATTTTATAAGTAAGAGTCCTTAATAACTAAGTTAACTAGGTTAACTTAGTCTCTTAGATAGAATATCAACTATAAAACTAGGTTGACTAGGTCGACCTAGTTTGTTATAGGATTATAGTTTTGAAGATTGTAAACTTATGAAAAATAAATTATAATAAAGAATTGAATTGAAAGAGAGAGAAACAAAGGAAATTTTAGGGTCTATAATATGCAGATGATTGTAAATTTTCTTTAAAGTGCCTTGAATGTTACTTGCAAGTTCTGCCAACTATGTCAAGTGGGTTGACCTAGTTTTGTGAAACCCTATTTGCTAAAGCCTATTAAGATGACTGAGTTGATTTGGTTGACCTAGTTTTTTTTATCAATAATTTGTTTGGAATACTAAGTTGACATGCATGAATTAGTTTTTTATTATATATGTTGAATAAGAGACTAAATTGACATGTTTGACATAGTCTACTATCTATAATTGAATAAGAGTGCTATGTCAACTTACTTGATCTAGTAACATGTATCTGATGAATACTTGCACAAAAGGAATAGATTTATTTTGATGTGACTATGTTTTAAAACTACACACACAAGTTATAACTATCACAACTTGATCGACCTAGTATCATAAATATAAACAATAATAAAATGATAAAAATGAAAAGCATGAAAGAAAACCTACAAGGGTTATATTCACATAGAATTCCCCATTTTGTATGCAATTATAAAATCATAAAATCTAAAAATCAATCCTATCTCAAAGAAGATATATCCCATGTACACTCCTAACTATGGATACATTAGATAATTATTTTCATGGCCAATATATATTTTCTAGACCTAATGAGGGGATCTCTTATCCCAAATAATATCACTATGAAGGGTTTTAAATTGTCCATTCAAGAAAAACTATTTAATAACCTAAGTCCTATGTTTACATATTCACTATACTAATAACAAGTAAATCAAAATCTAATCTAGTGCTCAACAAAGCTTGTGGCACAAAGTGGGGGTAATAAAAAACAAAAGTAAACATGCGTAGAAGACATATATTCACATCAATATATATGGAATCCTAATGCATGAAAGAGAAGTGAAAATGAATATCTATTTACACTTACAAATGAGGAACAAAATTAGGAATACTTACCTTTGAAGATGAACCCATTGAGCCTCAATCTCTCCCTTGGCCAAGGTGCTTCACAAGAGGTTGTTGTGGTATTTAAGGATGACAAGGATAAATCAACTCTAGGATACATAACCTATCAATTAATCTAAAATATTTCTCCACAAGATAAGATCCATACCTCTAGCTAAAGTATGAAACACTAAGCTTGCTCTTCAAGTATAATGGTGGATAACTAAATGCACAATATATCTTAATTCTTCTTATGTTCATGATAAATGATGAAAATGAATGTGTTTACATAGATGGCTCTAACACTAACACCTTCTAAATGTTATGGATGATAGGGTTGACCTGATCAAACTAGTATTATTATTGACAAAAACTCATTATATCACAGACTAGGTTGGCCAATGACCAACCTATACCCTAAATAAGTTTTATTAATAAGAATACAAGGTTGACACAGTTGACATAGTTATATAAAATATCAAAAGGGTTTTTAGGTTAGAAAAAGGGCTAATGAGAGTGGTGAAATATTAAAGGAGTGTGCAAAAGAGGAGAGAAATCTTAGGGGAATGGTTTTTAGTAGAAAAGTCAGTATATATCAAGTGGTAAAGGGGATAATAATCCTATGAAGCACCAATTGTCTAACCACCCCTTTCCAAATGCACCCCTTAGGGTGTGCACTTAGAGATATTGAGACTCAATGGGTTCCTACAAGATAAAAAAGCATTAGTAATTGATAAAAGTTTGAAAATATTATATGTATACAAAATTTACCAAACTCCAAAGGCATTGTGTTTCTCTGTTGGTTAAAGGCTATGCCAATGTATCAAAGGATATAAAAATTAAATAGGAACCTTTGTATTTCTCTAGTGAGTTTATTTCCCCATAAATTAAGATATTGCAACTCTGATAGGTTTCCAAATTGTTAGGGAATATAGAAAGTTAAGTTATTTTTCTCTAACTACAAATCTTAGAGATGAGTGTAGTTGGAAAGGGTAATGGGAATCAATCCTATAAATTTGTTGAATAAAATATAAATAAAATTATATTTGAGTAAGCCTACCCAATTCAATAGGAATTCTAACATGGAGTTTGTTTACACACAAATGCAAGCGAGTTAAAGAGGACAAGTTTCATAGGGATGAGGTGTTAGAGATATAATAATTAAGATGGGGCTGAATTAGTGATGACATATACTCAAACTTTAATTCTAATCCTTTCAAACTCTTAATGAATTACCATAAGCATTCATAGAATATACAAGTCATTTATAATAATAAATAATAGATAATGCAAGATCACACACACACAACACAAGATCTATGTGGAAAACCCTCTTTAGAAATAAAACCCACTCTCAATCCTAAAAACACATGGACTATTTGTCCTATAAGGTATTAAAAACATGAGACATTAGTGAAACACTTATTTCATAAGGAGCACCTACCCCTAGGATGGTCAAGTCCTTCTGACCTAGATATTGAGTACCTTCCCAACACCTATGAAATAAACATCTCCACCATTGAATTGATGTATTCAACAACCTCTCACATAAGAATGCCACAATCTCTCTTCTTCTTCACTCAAATTTCCCTTATATATGCACTCAAACCTACAAGTATACCTTCATTACATCATAAACATGACCATGAGGTTATACACATATTTCATAATTTGATTTTTATCTTAATTCATCTTTCAATATCACACAAACATCTCCTATCCTTTGCTCACACTCAAAGCATCCAAAACAACCTTTTGGATAAACCTAGACCTCTTTGCTCATCCTCAATCTTAAAACATACAAGAGAACTATTTTGAAATCATAATTATGTATAGATCATACACACAATCCTCATCCTACTCTAATCTATAAACCATCCATTGGGCACACTCCCTTTCTTCTTTGCCTCTCAATTCTATAATCTTGCTCTTTAACTCTAAAAGCCATCACCTTTGAACCATCACCTTTGATTTCACCTTTTATAAATCCTTCATGATTATTATCTTCTTGGTTGGATATTATATTTGATTTAACCCTTAAAACTTTAATCACATTGAGACACAACTCAGTACCATCCTCATAGGTCAGCCATAACATCCATGGGTAACCTTTAAGTAGCTACACCTTTCAATTAGGCCTTAGTAGCCCTTATAAGTCTCATAGAGACCTATTCACCCCTTTAGCACTTTAATGAACAAATTATAAACATAGAACCATTTACACATGCATAATTCTACTCCGTATAATCTCTTAGACATCCTCAAATGATTACAGTCATCATTTCACTCATCTATAAATGCTCACTCTACTCAAATAATAGTCTTGTACATAAGAAGATCATGAAAAAACACACAATAAAAATAAAAGCATTTGGTCATACAAAATATAGATTGGTCAAACCTAAAAAAATCATAGATATGGTATTCAAGGATTGTAAAACACACTCCAATATCTAAGTCACCTTAAAACATACAAATACCATAAGAAACAACTCAATTATCCTTGTCGAGTAACTTACAAAACATGGTCAAACACATAGTCAACTTTAGAGCTAAATATATTTGAGCATTCAAACCTTTTAAATAAATTATCTAGATGCATCTTTAAGTATTCTTCAACTTTTAATTTTACAACACCATGAAATTCATCCTGGATCAAAAGATATTATCAAAATACTCATCACTAGTTTTTTCTTTGTTAATTCAAATATTCAAATTACAACGATCACTGTGTAAATGGTAACATTAGACAATATTATCTCTTCTTATGCTTCCTATAAATTTTGAAAAAATAGGCATGATCTACCACCTTAGAAGTAGCCCAGTCTTTATCTTTGTTAAGCATCTGACACTTTGACCTCATCTCATGCGTATTGTCAACTTTGAATAAATATGCACCATCAATATCCTCAAGAGTAGCTTGGTCTTTAACTATCAATGTTGATTGTTGATCTTTGATTAGAACTCCCAAGATCATGACGCATGTTATCTCCACATTAATTCTAAGCATACTTTGACTATTTGAATCAATAAACATCATTAGATCACTACTTCATAATCACACACTACTATTAGATCTTCATCTGATAGATGAATATGCTTTGTAGATCTACATTTGTACAAACACCCACATGCCATTAAATCTTCATCTGGAAGATTGAATCCTTATCATTATATGTCTAAAAAGTATAACACTCATCATTAAATCCTTATCTATTTAGATTAATTTTTCACCATAGATCTATGATGCAATTAAATGCTCACTGTTAGATCTTCCTTTGCAAATTTGGCTAAGTATGGGAACTTAGTGAACTCTGTCTAAGAATCCAACATTGCACCTTAATAAAATTTTCTACGCTCTATGTCCAAACCTAAACTTTGAACTATATGATCACCTCTCATAGGGTAATCTATCCATGTATCAAACTCCTCCTAAAACCTTCACACATGTGAATTATGATATAATCAAAATACATACTTAGCCTTATCTGTCAAGATGACTACTTGAGCTTAAATATTGATATGAATGTTTTAATGAATTCTACTCACTTCCAAAATCAATCTAATAAATCTTAACACCTCATAGGGCTTCTAAAACATGATCTCATCATCTATAACATTTATCAACTTCCTATTCAAGCATATACTAAATATCTATGCTTACATACCAAGCTACCAAGTCTATGCCAACACACTATTCACATGTTTATCTTCTCTCTTTGACCTAAAACCACATCAACATACTAGATTCAATATTATAATCCTAAAAAAGTACTTACCTTAGCTCATATGCATCCAAATCCTACCTTACACAACTTCAACTTTAGACTCATCATCATCATGACATCACCACTTTGTCATTACATTTGACATCAATGCACACATGACACCAATCTTTGACATTGATGAGAATAGTTGCCAACAATCTCCCCCTTTGTCATTAATGGTAACCTCTTCTTGTCCTCCCCTTTGCCATTAATGATTTAGTGGACTAAACATCCCCCATGTTCTTCTTAATTAAAATATACTTCTAGGTACTTAGGGTACTTACATACATCATATGAATAAATTTTCTCCCTATTTTGATAGACACCAATTTGAACTTTGGCTTCTCTAATCCTTGGACCTATTTACACCTATAGAACTCATAAGCTCCCTTTGATTATGCATGAAGATTAAATACATTTTCATAATGACTGGAACATCTCACATATGCTCCCCCTCACATCTTGCACAACTTGGATCATGACATCTTCAACAAGTATCTTAAACCAACTAGGTTTGTAAACTCTTCAAACATAGATCATCTTCTTGACCATACACATCTCTATGAAGATTGAATATACATGAACACAAGAAACTAATTGAACTAACCTTTAAAACACTGAGAGGGACTCCCCCTAAGTCATTTGAGCTTAAGCACCCTTTGCATTCCACCACAAACCATGATGAAACAATACACTTGCTTCATATCTTTTTTATCAAGCCACCCTCATGATCACCAATTCTCCCTTTGTACCACAGATCCTTCACAAACCTCTAAAGTAAGCTCATGAAATTGTTGTTCCCCCTTAATTAATGACCTTTTAATGATAAAAAAAAGTCTTGTCAACATAGGATCATAAACTCTATACCATAATAGAATTGGTCTAAATGACCAATAAAAAATCCACATACCTCTATACCGATTGGCATTATGATCTAGATCAAACACATTTACTTCTACACATGGAAATCTCCATACCCTACTTTTATAACCAAAATCCTTGAACAGACCTTGAGCACATGTACTTGTTTCTCCATAAGAAATATGTCTCCTAAGAATCATATGTAGAGAAACCCTACTTTACATGGTTCCTTAGAATAATATGAAACCAGGAGTTGCCCACAACTCCTCATATTCTTTCTCTTCCCTGGTCATTTGATACTGATATTTTTTTTATTCTTCTTATGCTTAAGAGAAGAAACATGTTCATCCACTAAAATTTACTCCTCTTCTAAGACTATATTGATAACACATGGGGATAACATGGATTCATGACATTAATTTTTAATTGAATAATCTTACATGTAGTTTATAACCTCATCATTAGGTATTGACAATTGATGTTATTTTCATGAAACTTTCTCAACAAAAGTAGGATGTTCACTTAGATCCATACACACCTCAAAACTAGCCTCAACTAGTACCTTGGTCTTCTCTTTGAGCTTGGTCTTTTCATTCACAACATGAGCAGATAATGAGAGCCCTTGTCACTCTTCCATAACAAATAGATTACTTAGACCTATAGACTCATCATGACTCACACATTCCAACTTTGGTTTCCATGAGTTAACTAGCCTTCTTCCTTGCATTCTAGGAGTTTGATTAAACTTGTTTTGAATTGATGGCCTTTGCTTGTAGAACCTAGTAATGTGACCAATATTGTCATAGTTATAACAAACCATTCTTTTTGAAGTGAACACAACTTACCTTACCTGATTTGGATAAAATATTTCAATGTATCCTATGTCATAATAACTAAAGCACTCAACTTTATTCATGTTATTTGACTAATGATTCCACTCATTCTTATCAAGTCTTCTACACTCTTTGTCCTTATGACCAAATTGATTGCAAGTATAGTACTAACCATTCAAATTTGAATGCTTCATGGCATTTTTTGTCTAATATAGTTTTTACTTATTATACCAATACCTTCATTTCTTGATTGATGATTGATTTTCAAGGTCTGATTATCTTTGTTCACATTAGTCTTTATCATGTCTTGAGTTACATTCTTTTGTTCTTCTTTGTATCCAAGACTAGTTGTGTCACTTTCATGCTTTTGGATATTCAAAATATTGTCAAGATCATTTTAAATCTTTTTAAACTTCTCAAATGACTTTATATTACTAGATGTCTTCTCTAATGGATCTTTCAATGACTCAATTTCAATCACATACCTTGAATACTCATCTTCTTTAGATTTTAGGACTGTAGGAAATATTTCTAATTGATAACTAAGATGCTTGATTATATCTTCATGATATTTGGTGTCTTCATTAATTTTTACCTCAAACATACTAAATTGGTCTTCATAGTCCCTGATTTTAGACTTCATCCTCTTGTTAATCTTCTTCTCAGTCTTTAATTATTCATGAGCATTCCTCAATTCAATCTCATAGTCCTCCTTATCTTCTTCATTATCTATATCACTCTAATTAGACTCTTTTTGATATGAGTATCTTCCTTCCTTATCAATGTATAGGACTTCATCTTCACTATCAAATTTAGAATCATTATCTTCACTCTCATATGATGGGCTACAACCTTTATTGGTGTAGATACTCTTGTTTTTCTTGAAGGACTTCTTGTTGTTGTCATACTTTTTCAATCCTTTCTTTCTTTTCTCAGACTTGTATGTTTTCTTGTCTTCATCTTGGTCTTCACCATGATATTAATCATAATCCTTCTTATGCTTATGGGGGAACTTATTAGAAAAATTTCTTACCTTTTCACAATTGAAGCATTTGAAGGGTAGTTTGCCCTTATACTTGCCTGAACCTATTTTCAATTTACTTATAAACAAATCTATTAAATTATCATCAAATATTTCATCATAGTAGACTTCTTTACCTTGATTTATCTTCCCTTTTAACTTCATTTCTCTCTTGAATGTTTCTTCCTTCTTTGGTGGTTTGTCCTCATTGACTCTCATCTCATAGGCATTAAGAATACCATGCAATTCATCCATATTATACTAAGTAAAATCATGACTTTCTTCTACAATAGACACTTTTGAATCAAACTTGAGGGATAAAGATCTTAATACCTTTTATACTATAATATATTCATTAATATTCTCTTCAATACCTCTGATAATGTTCATAATCGTATCAACTCTCTACAAAAAGGATGGCACATAATCTTCTTCATTCATCTTGAGACTCTCAAATTGTCTTCACTGATTTTGTAATTTAGCCAACTTAACTTTTGAATCTCCTTCATAAATGATTTATAATATTTAACATATATCTTTAGTATATTTAAAATGAATTACCTTGGTGAACTTAGTCTCTGTAAGACCACAAGTGATGGAATTCATTGCCTTAGAATTGTTCTAAAACAACTTGTTGTTTGTAGCACTAGATGGAATAATAGTTGGTTTAAAATAACCATCCAAGGAAGATTAAAAAGTGTCAAATCTTAGTGACATGATGTAAGACCTCATCCTCACACTCAAAAAATCATAATTGGATCTATTGAACATTGATGCTTAGTGGGAAAACCTCCTTGATTCTGATGGCTACCCATATTGTATCCTAGATCACCTTAAAGTTATCAATCCTTTACCAAATGACCTACTCTGATATCAATTATTATAGGTATAATAACTAGTGGGGTGAATCAATGATGAAATATATTCCAACATTAATTCTAGTCCTTTCAGACTCTTAATCAATTACCACAAGCATTCAAGAAAATACAAGTCATTAATAAAAATGAATATTAGATACTATAAGATCACACACATAACACAAGATCTATGTGGGAAACCCTCTTGGGGAATAAAAACCACTCTCAAGCCAACAAACACTTAGACTACTTATCCTATAAAGTATTAATAATATGAGACTTTAGTGAAACACATGTTTGACAAGGATCACCTACCCCTAAGATGGTCAAGTATTTTTGACCTATATGTTGATCACTCTCCCAACACTTATGAAATAAACATCTGTACCTTTTAATTGATGTCTTCAACACCTGATGATGGAACTCTATTTTTATAACCCTTACAAAACATGCTCTTTATCTCATACAAGCCTCTCACATAGGCATAGCACAATCTCTCTTCTTCTTTACTCAAGCTACCCTCATATACACACTTAGACCGACAAGTATACCTTCACAACATGAGTAAGAGATCATATACATAGTCCAAAATCTGAATTCATATTTTAATCTCACACAAACATCTCCTATCCTTCCCTCACAATTAAAGCATCTAAAATAGCCTTTTGGATCAACCTAGACCTCTTCGATCATCCTAAAAAATCAAATCTACAAGAGCATTGTTATAAAATTAGAACTATGACCTATAGGTCATACACATAATCCTCAAGATGATATTCTCTATAACCCAATTACTAGGCACACTCCCTATCTTCTTCACCTCTCAACTCTATACACCTGCTCTTCAACTCTAGAAATCATCACCTTTTATAGAGCCTTAATGATTATTGTCTTCCTGGTTGGACATCACACTTGCCTTAAATCTTAATAATTTATCACATTAAGACACTACTTAATACCATCATTATAGGTTGGCCATAGCATCCATGGGTCACCCTTAAGCAACTATACCTTTTAATTAGGCCTTAGTAGCTCTTATAGGTCTCATGGAGACCTATTCACCCATTTAGCACTTCAATGATAAAATTACAAACCCAAGACCACAACCAAATGCATCAGTCCACTACACATAATCTCATAAACATCCTTAAATTATTATATTCATCGTTACACTCATCTACAAATGCTCAATCTACTCAAACAATAGTCTTGTACACAAGAACATCATGAATGAACACACAATCAACTTATAAGCATGTGTTTATACAAATTATGGATTGGTCAAACCTCTAAAATCCATATATATGTTCCTTAAGGAGTACACAAAACTCTATAATAGCTAAGTCACCTTTAAACATCCAAATACCATCAAGAATAACTCAATTATCCTTTTCGAGTCACTTGCATAACATTGTCAAACATAAAATTGACTTTGGAGCTCAATATCTTTGATTGTATAAACATTCAAACCTTCTAACTAGATTTTATAAATGCATATTGAAGTCTTCTTCAACTTTTCCTTTTACAGCACCATGAAATTCATATTGGATCAAAAGATATTAGAAAAATACTGAGCACTAGTTTTTCCTTTATTAATTCAAATATTCAAATTCCAATGATCACTGTGTAAATGCCAAACATTGGACACTTTGACCTCATCCCATGTTTCCTATAAATTTTGAATGAATACACACTATTAATATCCTCAAAATTAGCCTATTATTTACCTTTGCTAAACATCTGACACTTTGACCTCATCTCGTACTTCCTATCAACTTTGAACACATATGCACTATCGATCTCCTTGAGAATAGCCTAGTCTTTAACTATCAAATCTAATCATTGATCTTTGATTAGAACTCCTGAGATCGTGACACATGTCAACTCAATGTTCCTTCTATGTATTTTACTATCAATATCTTCTTTTACACCACTTGGTATTTGTACATGCCTTATGATCATCCTTTGACTATTTGACTCAATATGCATCATTGGATCACTACTACATGACCACACACTCACCATTGGATCTTCGTCTAATAGATTTATACTCTCTATAGATCTACATCTATACAAACACCCACTCACCATTAGATCTTCATCTAGTAGATTGAATGCTTTCCATTAGATGTTTGACAAGTATAATGCTCACTATTATAGCCTTATCTAGTCAAATTAGTTTGATGTTGTAGATTTGTGATGTGATTGAATGCTTACTATTAGATCTTCCTTTGTAAATTTGGCTATGGGAACTTATTGAACTCTGTCTAAGAAGCCAACTTTGTACCTTAATAAATTTTTCTACACTCTATGTCCAAACCTAAAATTTGAACCATATGATCATTTCTCATAGGGGAATCCATCTATGTATCAAACTATTCCTAAAACCTTCACACATGTGAAATATGATGGCATCAGAATGCATACTCAACCTTATCTATCAAGATGACTACTTGAGCTTAGACATTCATATGACTATTTTTATGAATTTTATTTACTTGTATAAGTTATTTAAGCATTATTAACACCTTATAAGGACTCTATAACATGATATCATCATCTATAATGTTCATCAACTTCCTATCCAAGCATATACTAAAGATCCATGCTTACATACTAGTCTACCAAGATTATGAAAACACATTATTCACATGATTGTCTTCTCTCTTTGACCTTAAACCACATCAACATGATAAATACAATAAGATAAGCCTCAAACAATAATTACCTTAGCTCATATACATCCAAATCCTACCTTGCACAATATTAGGCTTAAACTCATCATCATCATGACATCACCACTTTGTCATTACCTTTGACATCAATGCACACATAACATCAATCTTTTACATTAATGATAACACTTTCCAATAGGAGGTAATTGTGTGTTTCAACTAGTTTAATCCTAATCTAATGGCCTTTAAATGTGAGATAAGGCCCAACTAGGAGGGAATGATTCTTGTAAGATGGTTATAAGACACTCTAAGTATTGTTAATCAAAAAATCCTTCCTAAAGGAGGTGGAATATGGTTGAAAAAAGCTATTATTCTTGAGAGAAATTACTCTAAGAAAATTTAGGTTTACTATAAAAGGAGAGATGGGGCTGACTAAAGATATAAGTATGAGACTCAAGGAAACCACATGTTGTTGATGATGAGAGTAGGTAATGTCAATCCACTTACAGGTGTTGTGATTGGAAGACCAATTGTGGATAGAATGAATGGAGAGGGATTTCTTGAAAGAGAGAAGAGCATGTTGATCAGAATAATAAGAATGTGAGATGTGAGTAGGCAATGTAACTACAAAGAGAAACAACAAGACTAACACACATACCATCTTCATAATTATATTCATTCAGAGTGGGAGATATAAAATCATGATATGTATATAAAGGATTAGGCAATGAGCCATTCTACATGATAAGATTTCCATTTATGATTAAAAGGATTCATAGGGACATTTCATGGAGGGAAATCCCAGTTAATTTTAACATATTGTAAAGTTTAGAAAATAATAACAAACAAACATAAATGATCTAATATAAAGATAAGTCTTTATGGCCCATGAGAATACATTTCAAAAAATATGGTTAGTCTTACACATTATATGACATTAATCCCTAAATTTGCATCCATATGCTTTATTTGATATTAATCTCTGACTTGTATCCATATAATTTATTTGACATTAATCCCTGACTTTCATCCAAATTTTTTAATTTTATACACTATTTGACATTAATCCCTAACTTTTCATCTTTATGCTTTAGTTTTGTATGTTATTTGACATTAATCTCTGACTTCACATCCATATACTTTAGTCTTGAATGTTATTTGTTATGGATCCCTGAATTTCCATCCATATGTTTTATTTGACATTAATCCCTAACTTTTCATCCATATATTTTAGTCTTACATTTTATTTCACATTATTTTGTAACATCCCATCCATATGCTTTAGTTTTGCATGTTATTTGACATTAATCCCTAACTTTGCATCCATATGTTTTATTCTTGCATGTTATTTGACATTAATCCTTGAATTTAAATCTATATTCTTTAGTTTTGTATGTTATTTAACATTATTCCCTGACTTCACATCCATATTCTTTAGTCTTGCATGTTATTTAACATTAATCACTGAATGCACATTAGACACATTCAATTAAAATAATAACAAACAAACATAAATGATCAAATCCATGATCACAATAAAGATAAGTAATCGAATGGTAACAAAAAAACAAAAAAACAAATAAACATGAAATTTATAGATAAACATGAAATAAATGAATGATGGTAAACATCCAAACATAGAATAAATGAACATTAAAGGCTGGTACGTGACAAGAGAACAAAACAATACATTAACACTAAAAATCATGATTTTCAATGAATCAACAAACTTTTATATGAATTTAAATGTTTTTTTTTAATATAATTCATTTTTATTAATTTTGATTGAGTAGGTATGAATTTAATTACAATTTTTAATGAGTTTGACATATATTCATGTTGTTCGGTGAATTTCAAACATATACAATTAGATTCGATAAATACAGTTACATAGACTATATTATTAGTCAAATTTGAATAGAAAATGTATAACACTATCATGAGTGGATAGCATGGGGATTCCTACATTAAATAAGAGATTGAATATGAACTTATAGGTACATTAAACATGTTGATTTTTACAATCTAAAATCTAATATGGTGGGCAACATAATCTCACATTAAAAAGGTATATACAACCTGAAATATTTATGAAATTAATGACAACCTAATGTTTGAAAACTACATAGTGGATAAGGATTTAAAAGAGTGACTTAGTCTAAATATAATATATAAAAAAGACTTTGAGATTGAGAACGTAAAGGAGCTATAATTTTTTCAATAATGATAGTACATGTGATTTAAATGACTCAAAATTTGGCTTGCAATACTTATCTAAGTAATTGTGATAATGTGTAGGTCTGAAAAGAATTATCTTCTACCTTAGCTTCCCCTAACTTAATCATAAAAGTTACACGTAGGATTACTACTTATAAAGGCTAAAAATGACATGAGTATGCCTATGAAATGTAAAACACATTAAGGATAACATATTGAATTTAGTTACTAAGGTAAAACTATTTTAGGTTGCATATGATGTTTCTCCACATCATTATAGAGTGTAGATAATTAATGGATTCAAACATCATGTTTCATATAGAGTTACAAAGGAACTAGTTAGTAGACATATTGGAATACCAAATATGAGTTTCTCATTTTTTATATGGATTACAATGTTTACATTGATTAGCTTATGCTTTTAGCATGTGAAAACCAATAACTTAGTCGATGAACCCTGGGATGCTTCCATTGCATAGATTTTTTAATTTAGTATTCAGTGTCTTGAACCTAAAATTTAAATTATTATTTTTGAAAGTATGTTAATTGTTAAACATTTCCAGGCTAAGTACAAGTTCTGTGGAAGAATAAAGCATTCCCTTATGTATTTTTTTAACGCTAAGAGACAATATACAATGGTAGTTGAGGATGGTGGTAGAGTATCATGTTTGTGAATATGTTCACAAAAATGACCAACCTTAAATTTGACAGACCCATTTCACCGTAATGTAGGGTTGTTTTTATTATTTCTTGAAGAAAAAAAATTAAAAAATCATGATATCTTCTTGCATGTTTTGAAATTTGGATCCAACCTTTTATTTGATTTTTTTAAGCTTGATGATATGGTTTGGTTAGTTGTTTAAGGGCATTTATCACTATATGATGTGAAATTTGAGTATACATTGATGGCACTATTAATTAGTGTGGTACTCTTCAATAGGGAAAACTATGTGACAATTCCAAGCTAGTCACCTTGAGATTGATGCATACATATCACATTTTTTAGATGGATATATTTAACATATCTAAGCTATTTTATGTCTAAGGTGAAAGTATAATATTATGTCTCACTAATCATTAGATCACTGTTATTTTTTTTTAAATTTATTTTTTTTAATATAGTTAATATAATTTACAACATTATACTTTCTTTATAAAAAGTGAGATATGTTAATGTTTAGAAGTTTTTTATTAAAATTTTTCTTTCACTTCAAGAGTAACATGGTAAGTTCTATGAGTGTGTGACTAAAATATAGAACTATTGATAGAGAAGGTTAGTTCCTCTGTACTCTAATTCATATATAAAATCTTATTGATTGGAAAAAAGGGGAAAATACAAATGTACAAATAATAAGAGGTGACCAAATAGAATGAATTAATCATCTATTTGAATTTAACACAAATCTAAATGAAATATGAAGGATGAAATATATTGGCACAATAAATCAACTAAAATAAGTGGTAATATCTAAGTAAAATATGGGAACAAAGTTATATAAGAAAGAATAAATATGAAGGATAAAAAAATGAACATACACATTTTTTATGAATTACATGAAAATATACACAATTGTTATTTGGTGTAGAAAGGAATTGATAATAAACTTGCATTAAATAAAAGCTGAGGCTAAAATACTACATAGAAGAAAGAATGGATCCACAAATTTAAGGAAGAAATATATTTTTAACAAGATACGATTACACATATATATATAAGAAGAAGAGGAATAATAAATGCTAGCTATCAAATGTGAGAAGTAAAAGACAATTCAATACAAAAGCTTCCATTTTGTCCATACTTTGTTGAACTCCTACAAATTTATTAGCTCTTTAAAACATTTTCAAATTTATTGAGAGTTGGGTCCAAATAAATCCATACCAATGAGATTTGAGGAAACCACATGGTGTTAATGATGATAGCAAGTAATATCTATCCAATTACAGGTGTTGTGATTGGGAGACCAATCATACAAAGATTGAATGGTGATGGAATTATTAAAATAAAAATGAACATGTTGATAAAAGATAAAATAAAGGAAAAACATGTGAGATTTAAATAAACAAAAGGAGGAAGAAAATCAATAGATGAACCATATTCAAACTTGGATTTATTTCATGTGAAATGAGAAATGGAATGGACTAAAATATGTGGGATCTCAAAATTTTAGCCTCCACCTATGAGGCCAACCACTATTTTATGTAGTGCATATTAGTTTTATATTTTTAGCTTATCTATAGTGAGGGGCAAATGAATTAAAAGGATAAAAATGAAAAAGTACAACATATGGTGATTAAAGGGTTTGTCCATATTAAGCACTATAATATATTTTTCTCTTGGTATTTAAAACAAGATTAATTTACTAGAATATTAGTCAAATTAGAAAATAAAATGTATACTATTGTTATAACTATAGGAGTTATGATAATGTTGATGTCTCAAAAAAACTATCTTTTACTTTGGCTTCTATTACCTTAATAATAAAACTTACAATCAATATTACTCTTTATAAAGGATAAAAATGATATGAGTGTGTCTTTACAATATAGAACAAATTAAGGAAAACATATCTGGTCAAATTCATTTAGGTTTTGTATTGTGTCTCTTCACATCATTCTAGAGTGGAGATAATTAAAGGCTTCAAACATCATGTTGCATATATATCTACATAAGTACTAGCGAGTGGACATGTTAGAATCCCAAATATGAAAAACTATTTTTTTTTATGAATTATTATGTTTACATTGATTAGGTTAAGTTTTTGGCATGGGGGATTCATCAAGTTAGTCTAAATTGACCTTGGGATGCTTCCACTTTGTATTTATTTGTTACTTAGTTTTTGATTTCTTGAACCTAATTTAAATTAAATTATTTTTGTATCTATAATTATTTATAAACATTTATAAGCTAATTATGACTTCTATGGAAGAATAAAACTTTCACTTAAGTAAAAAAAATTACGGTAAGAGGCATAACCTACAATAGTAGTCGAG
>JARHVA010000034.1:5060000-5232500 GCA_037957365.1 Torreya grandis
TGAATAAAAATTAAATTGATAATGAATACTAACGGTAAATGAGTTGAAAATATTTACATTGAATGATGTTAATGATTGATTGCTTGTGTAGCATCAAATGTAATTTTAATTGATTAATCATAATAGCATCAAATGGTGATGACATGTTTATAATGTTTAGTGTAGATGGATTTGACAAAATTTCACTATTTATATTTTATAAATTAATTTGAATTTTATTTTATTATTAGATATTATTAACCTTGTTTAACCACTTTACATGTTTTTCTGAGTGTGTTGTTATAAAAATGGTTTCTTCCCATAAAAAGAGGGAGGGTTTCATCAGTGATAAATGTATAGATGTGATTTCAAAGGACAAGAGAGAGAATGGTTTGCATACAAGTATAAAAATATCATTGACACTAAAACCTGGTTAGGACCTTCTAGAAACCTTATGGATGGGTAAATAATTATTATAAGACTTCATATCATTTAGTTAGTTTGTTTTGTAAGTTAGCATCAGTGAATTTTGAGCGTCAAATACATTAAAGCTTTACGTTCTCAATTTAATTTAATCTTTTTATACACAAGAAATAAAATGTTGGCAATATTTTTGAAACATACTATGTGATGGATCATTATTTACTTTTACAATGGTAGTATGTGACTAGATTGAAATAAAATTAGAACTGAAATTGAATTGGAATGACAAGAAATTATTTTAAAACTTTATTTCAAAAAAATATAAGGACATCAAAAAACATTAGATCACCATTATGTTACTAGAATAAAATAACATTAGAACTGATATTGAATTGGAATGGCAAGAAATTATTTTAAAACTTTAGCTCAAAAAAATCTAAGTACATAAAAAACATTATATCTCCAGTTTTCCATAAATTGAGTTGATATTTTGAAAATTGTTTGATCTAAACTTTAACCTTATGAACATGTAATTTAATTGAGGAATGGAAACGTCATTATGATTTCATTAAGTTTTCCTCCCTTTTTTGGACTGTGTATTGGCTGTGTTAGTGTGCCCTTTATAAGTTTTATTAGAATCCATGCCCTATGTATGACATTTTACTTTGGGAAATTACTATTTTAATTATTTATGTTAAAGCCATAAATTTAAATGATTTTGGTATAATTCATGTTTTTGGGTGATAGAGGTATGATCAATATGAATATGAAATTATATATTATTATCCAATAATAAACATTATCCAATGTTTGGATCATATGATATGATTATTATGAATATGAATATATTTAATTATCCATATTTTTATTGTAAGTTCAATGTTTTGATATATATATATATATATATATATATATATATATATATATATATATATATATATACATATATATACATATATATACACATATATATACACATATATATATACATATATATACATATATATATACATATATATACATATATATATACATATATATATATATATACACACACACACACACACACACACACATATATATATATATACACACACACACATATATATATATACATATATATATTAATATTATTGTCCAATATTAACCATAATTGGATAATAGGATTTAAAAAAATAGTACATTTCAAATAATAACTTGCAAGAGAAAAAGTCGATAAAAACTTAAATATAAGAGTTAGGATGTTGAGATGATATTGTTACATTTTGTTAAGATTTATCCTTTTGTATACATCAATATATTTATGTTATCTTACCTTTCTAAAACATTTTAGAGTTAATCTCCCTAAATTAATTGATTTTTATGATCTATAATAAATATATTGAATCCATAGTTCAACACAGGACTATGTGCAAACTCCTTGTGATCAAACATGTTATAATTTTTTAATTCGAGTAAGATTATGAGGTTTGACTAATAAACTTGAATTTGGATCCCTATGATTGTTAAGGACCTTTAAAATACTTTTGGATATCTTGTGAATGTATGCCTATAGATAAAACATATAGACAACATGATTCTAACCATTTGTTTAATCAACATCTCCTTGAATCAAAATGCATTCTTGAATAATTTTTACATGAAAATATCTCTCATCAATCCATGCATATATGGTAAATTAAACTTATGTATCTACCTTTTACTTGAGATGGATTTTCATTTTGACATACTAATCTCAAAAAAAGTACACATTATTAAAAATATCCATGTTGACTTCAACCCTAAATATGAAGTAAAATTTGGGTTTCATGTGTAAGACTCTTAGTAACCTATTAATGGAATAAATATTGTGTATTTTAAAATGTTGGTACTCTAATGAGACTCAAATTTTGTGAATATCACTTTGATTATCTCACATAAGAATTATGGGTGAATCTATGAAAATTTGAACTCAAAAAGCATACACCGAATCCACACTAACTCATCCTAGCAATAAATTCACTATATTGAACTTTAGTAGAAGACAAAGTAATGGTATATTTTTAATTTCAAGATCATGTCATAAGACTTGCCCCAAAATGATAGATGTATATTGTTGTCAAATTATGATCATCTTGATATCCTACCCAATCACTATATATGTAACTTACAACTATGGTTTTACCACAAGTGTAACCAATAATTGAATATTTTACTCCTAACTAATACTCAATCCCATAACTAATAGCACCTATAACCAACAATTGAGACTTTTCCTCTTGACTTTTATTCAATCTTATAACTAGCAGTACTATGAAGATACTTCAGGATGCATTTTTTAGCTTTCCAAATGGAAATCATGGGGTGCTAACATAAGTGTTAAACAACATTCATAAAAAAAGAGAGATTAGGTATAAAAGGCTTCCCACCAATTTACTTTAGAACATCTAGTAAAATCCTTGACTTTATATTGAAAAGGAATTGGTACGGACTTGTGGTATTCCATGTTGAAGCGACATAAGATGTCTTGAGCATACTTGGATTGATTGAAAAAATTCATTCTTAGAATATGAAATTTGAAGACCAAGAAAAAAAGTAACAAACCCAAGTTAGACATCTCAAAATACTTATTTAATCATCTTTTTGCAATAAAAATCTGCTTGGTGGAAATTCATGTAATGATTAAGTTGTCAACATATAGGACTAAAATCATGAAGTGCCCATCTACTTAATGGAGTAGATTGAAGGGTCTAAGGACTCCATATAAAACCAAAATTAATTAAAAACATGTTGATATTTTCATACCAAGATCCAGGATGATATTTCAATACATAAAAGTATTTTTCAATCTACACACATATCTGGAGTTATCATTATAGATGCACCCTTGAGGTTATTCTATGTAGATTTATTTTTGTAAGTCTCCATGCAAGAAGGAACTTTTGGCATCCATTTGATGGACATCCCACCCCTGTGTTGTAGCCAAGGAGATTACTACCCTAATGGAATTTATCTTGGAAACTAGAGAAAAGGTTTCATGGTAATCAACACCTTTAACCTGTGAAAATCATATTTAGATCATAACATCATCTTGGTGTTGTACACTTTACATAGTTTGAATTGATTTAGGATCTAGATAATTATCATGAGGCTTATAAGCAACCTAAATGGTAGGTAGTTATGGTAGAATATCTTCTTTATCTTAATAAAAATAAAATTTTGGACTTGGTTCTAATTTTTAAGGGAATAATAATAGTAAGGTGTGAATGTACCACACTAAGTATGTAACAGATGGGTCCTACCAATGAGTTAAATTTTTTCTCTTCAGTCTATTTTTTAGTTAACTTAATTGTTATTTTAGTTTTGTTTTTAGATTTATTTTTATCATTTTTGACAATTAAATATGGTGTAATAGTGTGGTGCCATAACTCTTGTTGGAAATTATTTTTGTATAGTGTTTAGCTCTAATTTTAATTATAGGCATTCAAAAAGGAAACCTAGCATGCTCCTTAATTTGAAGTTATTAAATGTATATTTTTTCATTAGTCACACTTAAAGCATTACTACATTAATGGGTAAGTGCACCAACTTGGGGGACAAAAAAGGGCCTTGATCCAAAACTCAGAAGTTTTGGTTGACAAATATTTCAAGAACACAAAAATAACATAGTAATAATGAATTCTATGAGAAGAGATGTTTTATTAATCAATATCACAATACAACTATATGCTTATCTCTGGGAAGAGTTGTCTGATTTTCCATTTTGGGTTACATCTTCATTTATACACATTTTAAAATTAAGGGGAGGATGTTGAATGTCACCAATCTCAAGGGAGATGAAGTGGTTCGACTTCCATGATTTAAAACAATACATAATTCGAGGAATTACTATTTTTAGACTATACTACTAAAATTAAAATTTGGGGAACTTCTATTGGGGTTTTAGGGTTCAAAATATATTGAGAAACTCTCCATGACATCTTACCATGTTCTCTTCATTCTTAGTTTTCCAATGGTTCAAATGATGAGTCAATTAGAGCTACAGTGCAAAAGGTATGGCTCCCGAAAGTTCCATCATCAATTGGGGTGAAACTATCACCTGAGTTGTTGCTCGGATTAGGCCTACCTATGGACATGATTTTTCTAAAATTTGAAAAATGTGAAATTATATAGATAATTAGAGATGGTTACACTCAAAATTTGAAGATGGTATAAAAATATGAATTGTGGTATTTCAAGTCTAGTTTTGAAAAAAAATATTTTTTTTGAAAAATGGTTAAGTATAAATAGGCCAAACATATAAAATTTGAAGAGGACCTCCTATATTTTAAGAAAATTTTAATTGTACCATTCCATGTGACCCACCATTTTTTTAGCATCGTTAAATATTGTTAGAAAGCCTTTGGTGAATGTTTAGATTAGATCTTCTAGTGTGTTACAATTTTTTTTATAATTTTTTTACGAATATTTTTTTAATTGATTTTACAAATAATTATATTCTAAAAACTGACAAAAAAATGTATAGTCATCTATGCGGCCCACCCTAACTACCTCAAAAAAATGAATATTATTATTTTTAAATGTGTGCAGAATTAGACAATGTTTTTTACCATATAATTTGTTTTGAATTTTGATCAACGAAAAAGAAATTAGATAAACATGAATAGGCATGTATGGGTGAGGCATGTAGTGGCATAAAAAAGGTGTTGTTAGAAATAAATATAGTTTGAACCCTCAAAATAGCCCAAAAATTATAAAAATCATATATTTAGAAAGAGGGCAATGTGCTCATCATAACGGTAATAATTTTTTGAAAGTTTATGTTTAAATCCATTGGGTATTTTTTAATTAAAGTTGAAATTTGTTGGGTTTTCCTAAAACTCTCAGTCTTGACTGTAGATGCATAGTCCCAAGCCTTTGGCTCAGAAATCCAAACCATTTTTAAGCCTAAAGGCTCAGTTTTAAATTCAAATAACAAGTATGCGTTATATAATGCATATGCATTATATAACATAATAAATAATGTGTACACATGATAATGCATGTGTATTTATTATACATAAAATAAAACAAACAAATTTCATATTTGTTATGGGGGAAAGGTCCCATTAGCCATGAAGCCTTATTGGGGACATGTCAAATTTTGTTTGTCTTATAGGGGAAAGGTCCCATTAGCTTTGGATAGTGAATTAAGGTGCCATAACATCACATTAGACTTCAAAATTTTTACCCATTGCAATATGTCATCTTAAATACTTATAACTAATGTTTTAAGGTCTAACACATTATACATTTGACAATATAACTAATTTTATTATGAGACGCCATAAAATTATTTTTTTAAACCTATGATCAAAACTTAACCTTTAGTGTACCATACATTATGCATTAGAGTATCAATACTTGGCTCTTACTTATCAATATGTGATTGGTTACTTTTAATTTTATAGAATAAATGTCGAACAAGTATTAGATATTACATGTTAAGCTCTTGGTTCACTTTAATATTTATATACACCAACATTTTTCATCAATAGAACACATCTTAACAAAAACCTTGTTTGATAATTGAAACATGCACAACTATTGGGATCTTCCCCTATTAGAACAAGGATATACATTACTACCTTACTTGCCTAAAATCCTACTTACCCTTAAATTTTGTCTTTCTTATTGATATTATCCTACTTACCTAAAATCTTATCTTACTCTTTTGTTGTTTCTTTGATATATTTGACTAGACCCTTTTGTTTATAAATTTTAAACTAATTTGTTTAAGTGGTAAACCTATTGAAATGGACTATGTAGTATAGATAATCTTGTGTAAGTAGAAATAAGAACTGAGCCTTTGGTGTAACAATGCATCTCTTGGATATATATTTCAAGAATGATATCTAATGGATCCCAATACTTGTGAATCATATCATGTATTGTCCCAAAAACTTTCTTAAAATGTGTTGAATAAAATTCCTTAACTTTCTTCTAAGGTCACTTAGTGCATCTAATTCAATAGGTGTATTTTGAGGTCCCAATTGCAATTCTAACAAGATTCTTATATTTTTATAATTATTCAATTTTGATTCCCCTAATGTATTCAAATCCATTATTTAAATTTTACCTACAATTAAGATCTCTTATGAAAATATGGTTAATCCTCCATTTCATGTACCTACTTCGTCTACCCCTCCATCACACATGGGAAAACCATCAACCACTCCATCCATTCCACATCATATGAAGAGTGTGTCTTTGACATGGGACTAGTCCTAGCTACACCATGGATTCAACAATTACAAGCTCAAAAATAAGCTAGCCAACACTTGGTGCTTATCAATATTATAGAGTTCTATACCTTACTAATTAATTAGGATGGTAAGATATGAAAGTAAGATGATGGAATAATAATTCATGTACATGTTAAATTCTTAAATATTTTGGTCACATTGGGTACTTATTTTATTTTGTATAAGATGTGTTTTTGAGCTTAATAAACTTGAGATGGTCACATGTAACCATTAGTGATGATGTGGTTTTAAGATGTTGTTTTAAGATTTCATGACTATAGTGATGAATGCATAGCTTATAAAATATCTAAATACACTAGGGACTTTGTTCGAAACCATTAACGGATGGTGTAGACCTATTATTGACCAAGTACGACATATGTATAAGTTACCCTAGCTCAAACTCTATTAAACTTATTTAATATACATTAAACCTATGATAATGTCCCCTAAATATGAGATGTACTTCCCCTCAAGGATAATGAACTAATCACCTCATATAGATGGTTGATCACTATTGAGTACCAGTGTGCACCCTCTCACCAAAGGTTTCAAGATTATATATATTGTGTACATATATCTTAAATCATCTTATTCATATTTCATTTTCATGAGCTTAAACCATATGATGTGGACTAAAATAAAGTAGTACATGTCTCATAATTCTTGCTCTGGCTTGGGATTTGAGGTTGAGGCTCATCCATTGTTAAATTATTTTCTCTCTTGCATGTAAGACTTAATATGAATTTATGTTTTTAGATCTAGAGGTAATTTAAGGTAGAGGGATATAAATAATTTGAATACATACATGTAGAAAATTGATAATGTTTAGTGTTTGCTCAATTTAGATGGGACCTTAAAGGGCTCTACATGACAATTTTTATATAGTAATGGCAAGTTAGAGGCTTGCATCATGTGAATTATTTACTAGACATGAGTTGATTGGATCAATGTCAATATTTAAACATTATTAACTTATATGTATGTATAATAAATTTGTGAATAAGACATAGTTAGATTGGTTGTCTTGGTGATGGAACATATCTTAGTATCAAAGATGTGCATATCTGATAACTCTAACACTTCTCTAAGTGTACTAGACCTATACATGAGAAAATCTTTGATTGGATTGGGAATCTTGAAGCTCTAAAAAATTTGATGCATCTATGACAAATGGTAGTTATATCTATAACATAAATATATGTGTGTAAAAGATACACACATGTATGTATCTAATTGGATCTGGCCTTATAGGGATCTAATATAGCTCTTTAATGCTTCTAACACCTGACACCTCTAACAATGTTGACACTTTAAAGCACGTACAAGGTACACATGGTGATATTTAATTATATTTAGCCTCTTGGGACATTGTCAACTCTAAACCTTTTAGAAATTGATGCATCTCTAATAGCTTTAACACTTTCAAGTGTATGAGATACACACGTGACATAAGGTTCAATTATAAGGTAAATTCAATCGAGGAGGCATATGAGGCAAATTTGAACCCCTTATTAACATAAATATAAGATCATGATATATGATTTGGGAAAAAATTAAGTGTGATGCTATCTATCATGAATTAAACTATTTAGTCGATTGGTTCAATTAGGGCTATGATTTGGGCAAAATTGAGCCCCTAAACCAAATTTATGGCCCAATAAATTGTATAATATATATGAAACATGTATGACTTAACTAACCCTAATTTAATCAAAAATGCAAATATGAACATAAATGTGATGAATTTTAAACCATTGAACCTAAATTGGAGTCTACGATATGATTGAGAGGGATAAATTAGGTCATATTTCATGACATGTTGATTATAAACCATAATTTTATCACTTAAATATGTATAGTTCCCCTAAAACTTATTTTTATGACATATACACATGTACAAACCCATTACATTAAACCCCTAACCCTAAATCCTAATTTTATAACAAACATAACCCCTAAGTTCCTTGATTTCATCATAAATGCATAAATTCATGAATGTGATTAGTGTCAATTTGTGAACTTGTTAGTCACCTAGTTTTATAAGGATCTTTGATGGGATTTGGGAAAAATTATCTCATTTCATCTTACATATTGAGCCTTACTAGATCATTCATTAGTCTTATTACTTCATAGTCTTATCAAGAGTCTTATTGCATCATGTATTAGAGATTTACGCATCATATTGGGTATTTATACATCATATTGAGCCTTATTACATCAAATGATAGCCTAATTATAGCATATTGAGCCTTATTTCATCTTATGATAGCCTAATATCATCATATTGTATATATATTGCATCATATTATAGTCTTATTATATCACATGATAGTCTTATTAAATTGCATGATAGTCTTATTACATTGTATGATAGTCTTATTGTATCACATTGAGCCTTATTAAATGATATGATAGCATTATTGTAATATCTGATAGACTTATTACATCATATTAGGGATTTATGCATCATATTATCATCTTATTAAGTTTTATTACACCATATTATAGTATTATAGTGGAAAATATGCTTGAATATGAGTCTTTTTGTTTGTTTGTATAGTATATGCCTATACTTCAAAGAACATGTACCCATTTCTATAACACATATGTGTTCCTTAACACATACATTTTACTTAAATTAAAAACAAAAACTCATTTTTCAACATTTATTTTTTATCCCTAATCAAGATTGCTGTCCCCACAGACATTCCCTAGATACTCTATGTACTTTTTTGGTTGCATTTTTTTTGGCCCCATATTTGAAGTACTTTCATGGTTACTTTTTTCAATATGGGCTCCATTTCAAGGTTATGGAGGAGGAATAAGTTGAAGAACAAACATCAGAGTGATTAGAATATTTGAGAGAGAAAAAACAACGTAAAAATGCAAACAATTCATTCCAAACAAGGTACAAACACTAACCCTGATGAGCCAAATGCCTTAGATAATGAGGAAATTGACAATAATCAATTGAATAATGAAATTTATAATAATTAATTGAATTATGATGAAATTTACAATAATTAATGGAATTATTATGAAATTGACAATAGAAAATTAGATAATATTGGAAATTCACATTCAAAGTTTAAAGTTTTTGATTATGTTGATGAAGAGCCTATGCATGATACTTTACCCACAAACAATGAATAAAATTTAATGGACTCCAATAATGATAAAATTAATAATGAATAAAATTTCATGGAAACATATAATGAAGAATCAAACACTGAATAAATTTTCATGGAAACATATAATGATTTTGAAACACCCTATGAACGGATTCCACCAATAACAACATCTCCAAAAATTATGTGTAGAAAAGATAAGTACTTAACTAAATTTGATAAAAATATTTTGAAACCAATGCATAGAAAAATGTCTAACCACCATTAAAAAATATTGGATCAAGAAATTTTGGATAGTTTATTTCATAGATTGGAGTATGATAGTCAAAGATGTCAATTATTTGTTTCAATGGTGAAAGTACTTAAGATGAGACCTATAATGTACACATTAGGACTAATAACATCTAACATGGATATTGAAAATGATGAAAATGTTTTATGTCTACATGATTCATATCATATTGTAGGCCTAAAATCATGCAACAAAGATTGTAATACTACTCGATATAGAATCCCAACTTGTGCAGTAAGTGATGAAATAGGAAAAGAATGATTGATTTCAAAAACAAGTTGAACAATTGATATAAATAAAAAAGTATTAATGAAAACAATTTCAAGATGTGAAAAACTTAATGAACCCAATATGAAAGATCTCTGGGCATTCTCTAGTAGACGTCCATGAAAGGACAATGCTATAACTGATGCTTTGAAAGACTTGCATAATTTTGGAAAGATAATACAAGAGTTTCACCCAATGCAAGAGATGTAGTGAAAATAAGAGTTACTTCTAATAATCATGAAACACATCTAAAATATTTATTGGATATGAATAAAACACAATTTTACTCTAAGTTTTTGAAAAACATCCACAAATTGCTATAAGTCAAAGACTTTTTGAGATAGCCAAACCTTTTTAGGTAAAAATAAATTACACACGCACCACTTCTTGTACTAATAACTATAATTTTTTTGCCATATTCATTATACTTTGCATACTACTAACATTTGTAAAGAGTGTGTCATATAAGTTATACCAAAATCAGCCAGGGAATTTATTTCAAATATTTTTTGTGGAAGACTAGATGGATAGTTATTTTATAAAAAAACATGTTTGGATGAAAATTGTAGCATTTGCAATATATTGCCAAAAATGAAAAAATTTATCCATGAGGACTGTGAAAGTGCAATTGGACATTAATTAGTTGGTTTGAGAAAATAAAAATCTATGACTTATCAATTAAAAGATGGAAAATAGTCTAAAAGGTGTGAGCTTGCTATGAAAGAGATACATGTTTCAAAATTTATGGTCGAGTTCATGGAGAAAATTATTTATGAGTATACAAGGCACACATAAGGACAAATGGTTTTATGAACATTTCAAGCTAAGCAAGGACACATTCCCACTTTATTCTATTATTTTAGTAGTTGACTTTATTGAAAATTACACATTCAAACCAAAAATGGAATTTTAATCACATTATTATAACTGAACACAAATTGCCATATTCATGCACCTTATAGTACAAAATAAGATAAAAAAAATATTAAAGGAGTACCATTTATATATCAGTGATGACCAATCGAATTTTTACATAGTATGTGCAAGATTGTTTTGATAAGTTTTATTGATAGTTGACTCAGAGGAACATTATTTTCAAATGGCATTACATTTGGTCAAACAATTGCACATCATAATTCAAGAATGCATGGATTTTTTTATTAGTTGAGTAGGATTCATGTTACCATTGGTGGAGAACATATTTGGAGTTTCCCTAAGGTTGGATATGGAAAAAGGGAGCATGATGGCACTGGAGCATGTGTAAAAAGAGCCATTACAAAGGAGGAGTTAAAATATGACAATGTTGTTAATTTGATTGATGCAAAAACTATGGTTGACTAGTGTAATGAGAAAATATGTCATGGATCTCAAGAAAATTTTACTATTCATAGATATTTTTGGTTAATGGATGAAAAATACTTGGAAAAATATGAGGATTTATGACTCTAACAGGTTCAAGTGAGCTCCACTCATTTCATAGCTCAAATGTAGGTTCTTGGACTATTCATCATGACACTTGGCATGCTTTTGTTCTGCATGTATAAACTTTGTTTGGAATGAGTGTGAGTCAAAAAAGTGGGTGGGTGAATGGAGCTCCAAACCTCTAATTCCAATTAACACATATTAGTTTCCACCATCATTACAACTTACTAAGATGACATCCTCACATGACTTTGACCATATATCCGATCTAGTATAGCTAGGTAGACAATTAATCTTTATGGACTATTAATTCTTATAATCTATCTTCATAATGTCATTAAAAATTGTTTTTTATGATGCAGGCCATGTTTTTACAGTTATTTCAGATGAGGACAATGAAGAGGGAACACATTAATAATTATGTTGGTGTTTAGATGGAAAGAAAAAATTGACTTCCCCAATCGTAGATGGAGAAAACATTGATTATCCCAGTGGGTCTATGGTAGTCACTGGAACTTGGATTCAATTATATCATATAAAAAATTCAAATGTATGGTGCTTTAAAGACATCAAAACTCACAAGAATATTTTACACTATTCAAATTTGGTTCTTGCAATGAATATTCAATTGCAAAAATATCATGGGAGGCTAAGAAATAAGAATATATGGAAAGTTCACGAGTCAAACCATGAAGTTATTCTTGATATAATCAAGATTAGAGAAGATCCAAGTGGTTCATTGGATTGAAATGTGCAAGTATGTTGACTTGTAAAATGTAGATGTAGTCAATTTTACCAAATGTTTTTGATTTTGTAGGTATTACATGCATAAGTTTCATCTTTAATTACTTACTAACATATTTTTAGGTTAGTGGTGCCAAATCAACTTCCACCTTCAAGTGGTTGGAACTGTTAGTAAATAATTTCATATTTTGAAGATAAGATAAACTTACTAAAAGTACTTGGCATTTTTGTAATCCTAAATAATTGCACATGACAAGTTTATTTCTTTTTGTAGCCTTTCAAACACATTTATTATCAATGTTTTCATGCTCGAGAACATTAGTGAAAATGCACTTGTGAGTGGAAGTGGGTGTCATAGTTTTTGAACATGTGTAATTATCCTATATATACATGCTTGAAGTGTTGGATTTGTACCTACCAGTCATGGAGGCAAAGTTGCTAGTTGGAGGTCAGGGAGTTATCTCTTCACTACCAAAAAGTTGCATTTAGGACTCTTTACTACAACTTATGCCACATATTGATATTATAGGTGATTCAAAATATATTTGGGGTATAATTATAATAATTTCCCACACACACAAAGGATCTTATGGTTCCTACATATTTCTTACAATTTTGGTTTTATGGATGCCTAAAGTTAGGCTAAAAATTAGCATCTTTATTGTGTTGGGAAGGGTATTCTTGAGCCCAAAATGGGTGGCGGGTTTGTCATTTGGGATAGATGGGAGACCAAAAACCTATTACTATATTTTATTCACCCATTTAGATGTGTTGGTATTTCCATTTTTTAGCCGACAAGCATCAAAAATTGAGTTCTCAAATCATAGCTTCAACTTTAACAACATTTATTATCAGTGTTTCTCTGCTCTAGAACAATAGTGAAAATACACTTACATGTGGAAGTGGGTGTCATATTTGTTGGAACATGTGTAATTTTCCTATATATATCCATTAAAAGTGGCATATTTTCACCTGTCTATCTTGGAGACAAAGTTGCTAGTTGGAGGTCAAGAAGTTGTCTCTTCACTACCAAAAAGATATATTTTAGGACCCTTTATTGCAAATTATACCATATATTTATATTATAGGTTATTTAGAATAGATTTGGGATGAAGTTATATAAATTTACCATGAAAATTAAGGATCTTATGGTTTATCCATATGAATTACAATTTTGGTTTTATGCATGCCTGAAGTTAAGTGAAAAATCAACATCTTTCTTATATTAGGAAGGACATTCTTGAGCCTGAAATGGGTGGTAGGTTTGTCATTTTAAATACATGGGAGGAAAAAAATTGGTCTTGTATGTTATTTTCCCCTCTCAATGTGTTTATAGTAGCAATTTTTAGCTAACAAGCACCAAAAATTGAGTTCTCAAACTGTAGCTTCAACTTTGACAATATTTATTATCAATGTTTCCATAATCTAGAATAGTAGTGAAAATGCACTTGAGGGTATAAGTGGGTATAATTTTTGTTGTAACACACGTAATTTTACTATATAGATGTACTTGAAGTGGTTGATTTACACCTACCTATCCCAAAGGTAAATTTACTAATTAGAGGTCAAGAAGTTGTCTCTTCACTATCAGAAACTTGCATTTTAGGACCCTTTACTTCAACTTCTACCATGGATTTATCCTAAAGGTTATTTAGATTATATTCAAGGTGAAATTAAAGGAATTTCACATGAACATTATGGATCTTAAAATTCCTCCATATGACTTATAGTTTTGGATTTATGGATGCCTAAAGTTAGGCTAAAAACCAACATCTTTCCTGTATTGGAAGGGCATTCTTAAGCTTGGAATGGGTGATGGGTTTGTCATCCGGACTATATGGGAGGTCAAGAACCTATTCCTATACATTATTCACTCCTTTAAATTTGTTCATAGTGCTAATTTCTATCCAATAATCACCAAAAATTGAGTTCTTCGATCATAGCTTCAACTTTGATAATATTTGTTGTCAGTGTTTCCATGCGCTGGAACAGTACTGAAAAGGTGCTTGCAGGTGGAAGTGGGCGTCATGGTTTTTAAAAACACATGTAATTTAAATATATATACATGTTTGAATTAGTGTATTTTCACTTGTCGGTCCTCGAGGCAAAGTTGCTAGTTGGAGGTCAAGAAGTTGTCTCTTCACTACCAAAAAGTTACATTTTAGGACCCTTTACTACAACTTCTACCATGGATTGTTGTTAGAGTTGATTTAGAATATATCAAGGGTGTAATTATATTGATTTGCCATATAAAAAATGGATATTATGTTTCCTCCATAATTTTTACAATTTTGGTTTTATGCATGCTTGAAGTTAGGTTAAAAATCCACATCTTTCTTGTATTGGTAATGGCATTTTTGAGCCTGGAATGGGTGCTGGGTTTATCATCTGAGCTAGATGGGAGGCCAAGAACCTGGCATTGGATGTTATCCACCCCTTAAAACGTGTTGGTAGTGCCAATTTTTAGCCAACAAGAACCAAAAATTGATTTTTTGGACCATAGTTTTAACTTTGATAATATTTATTGTCAATGTTTTTGTGCTCCAAAATAGTAGTGAAAATGCACATGCAGGTCGAATTGGGTATCACAATTTTTAGAAAACATGTAATTTTCCTATTTAGATGCATTAAAAGTGGTGGATTTATACTTGATGCTCTTGGAAGCAAATTTTTTGGTTGGAGGTAGAGGATATTATGACAGAACGTTTGGTGAGGATTTGAGCCTTTGAAACATTGTAATATTTTAAATTATGAAAATGAGCGAATTGCTTGTGGAGTTAAACCTAAAATCAAGTTATCACGCCCTTAATTGACCAAATTATTTAAAATAATAAAAAGATGGATCAATTATGTCAATCCATCAAACTTGTATCCACAAAACATATTTGCACACAACATATAAATTTAACATAATTCAGTGACATTTATGATAATTAAATGTATGGCTTCCCTACTTTAAGTGTTGAAGGTGGTTTGGAGGTTGGGTCAAGTCTATGGGAGGAGACATGGCCAAACATCAGTCATAAAGAATCCTAAAACCCTAGTGGGATAAGTTTATAATAAAGTGTAGCTATTAAGTCTAGTATTTAAAGCCAACAAGGGGTAGTAAGTGGATAATTTGGAAGAGTGGATGCCTAAGATTATGAGAATAGTTGTTTAATATTGAAATAACTATTATAAGTGTGAGTGGGGTCAAGAGTGAGTATTAAGGTCACATGGGAAAAAATAATATTTAAGAACATGAATTAGGCCTATTAGGCCTTATAGTCCTACTTGGGAAAAGTGGGAAATAGGTATAAAGAAGACTTGGGGCCTTCGATGAAGGTTGGTTGGCATGTTTGAGGATACAATAGGAGGTTGGAAGTGATTGTATTTTTCTTTGAGTGTATATAGATAAGGTAGATGATAATAGGATTTAATAAGCCTATAAGATGCATAGAGAGAGTGAGATAAGATTGATTATAAAAGGACAGTGGAGATTTTTGAGTGAGTTAAACCTTGGTAGGTGACTTCTCATTCAAGATATATAACGTTTGGTTAGAATAGGCCTAATTAGGCCTAGTTTGGGGGTTTCTATCAAATGCATTGGTAATAAAGAGAAGATTAAAGTAATGTAACTTTTTGAGGAGTTAAAGGGTCATAGAGGGTGCCCTAAACTATTATTACATCTTCAAGAAAGGATAAAATTTAATCAAACTAAGGGAAAAATAGTGAAAATAGTGCTACAAGCCTAGACAGAGTATTGTGACTTTGAGGTGTAGTAGGAATAGAACATAGTGTTTGGTCACTTGAAAAGGGTTTAGACAAGTGTATAATGATCACTTAAGACCATAAATGTAATTAATTTTAATCTTAGAAATCTAAACCAAGGAATGGTTCTAGAGACCTAATGGGGTACATAGTGTGAAGGATAGTGAACACCATAGCTTTTGCCAAATTGGGCCTACAAGCCAAAAATATGATAGATCTAATCATAAAATTTTATAGATAGGCTCATTATGACCTAACATAACCATTATATATATATATATATATATATATATATATATATTTGATATTGAAAACTATTCACTATTTTAGTATAGTCAACCCTATGTCAAATCATGGTCAACATTTGAGCCTACCTTAGAAAAATTGGTTAGTTTGGGGAATCTAAAAGTTGATTAAAAGAAAAAAATTGGTATAAATGGTATCCATGACCTAAATAAACATCCAATTTTATCTTAAATCCCATTTAAAGATTGAAAGTGCCTGTTATTTTGACACAATCCTCTTGCAGTCAAGAAGGCAGTCATTAGAGATTTCTGGTAGTTTTGTCAGTTTTGGATGTCGAGAAGTATTTTAGGCATTTGATAGATACTAAAACCATATAATATGATTTTATAAACCTATATTTTCATATATAAGTGATAAAATTCATGGTTTTAATGCAAAATTTTGAATAAAGACATGTTTTGGCATTAAGGAAACATGCAGGCAAATCAAGGTAAATTGTGGTAAAAAGGGTGTAGAGGAAAAATTACATATCCAAATGACTTTAAAATTTCTAAAATTATTATTAATTCCCTTATATACCCATATATAATCTTCGGAAGGTCATATTATAAGTAAAAGTTCTCATTTTTTGGCACATTTCCCTCCATGTGTCATAATGGTCAATATTTATTTAGGCATTAATTTTAGAGTTTTAAGGTGTGTTTGATGATTCCAAGCTTATAAAATTATGATAATATGGTTTTAAACCTATTAAAATCATTTAAAGGGTTTTCACACTCTAAACTTCATGTAATCTCCATAGGTAGGCTCAAATCCCCAAGGCAGTCTCAAAGGCATAAAGGTAAAGTTGTTTTTTTCATAATTGGAAAGGTGTTATGAGATGTTTTAGTTATCATGAATATGTTTTAAACAAAATAATATTAGTGGGAAGTTTAAATTGGTCCTTTTGAGAGTATGTAAAATGCATGAGAAACCCTAGATCAGCAAGCTTTAGGCATTTCAAAGAGATTTAACCATGGTAATTTAATGAAACTTTGTAATGTTGTTCCTTATACATATAGAAGGTGAATCAAAAAGTTTTAACTTGAAATTGTATGGATGTATAGGGATTATAGGACTGAGGGCTTGGATTATGGATAACTAAGACTAAATAAGGGTTGTATATGTTGGAAATATTGTCAATGATGTCAAAGGTCTAGCATTAGTGATAAGGGCCCCATAACATTATTCTCTAAAGGTGTTTTAATGTTCATATATTAGATAAATGTGTTAATATTTATTTAATATTAATGAAAATATTTTTGGTTGCATAAAATTCAAAATAGGACCCATGGAGAAGTCAAAGAGTCATGGGGTAAAGATAAAAGAGGAATGGGAAGCATTTTTAAATGAAGTGTCATTTTGAGGAATTACAAGAGTCACCAAGTGAAGACAAAAGAGGAAGGGTGAAATTTATCATTAAAGGACACTTTGAGGAATAGGAAAAGTCACCAAGATAAAGACAAAAGGGGAAAAGATGATTTTGCTTATGAAGGATCACCTTGTGACTTTTCAAATACAAGGATATGAAGGGTCATGCAAATGTGGTGCCATTTTCCATGAGGAGTGAAGGGTCATAAAGGGGGAATTCCAAAGGTCATTTGGAAAGCTATAAATAAAGGCTTTAGAAGCCATTTTTTATATGTATGTGTGCATGGTTTAGTAATTATTTTATCTTTAGGAAAGAAGAGAGAATAGAAAGAGATATTATAGATCTCTATCATTTGTTGATAAAACAACATTGAGAGATAGTTGTGTTTTATATAAAAGATGGGTTGGTACTCTTGTGGGTTGGTGCTCACAAATAGTTGTTGTGTTGGTGCTTGGAAAATGGGTTGGTGCTCCTACAAGTTGGTGCTTGGAAAAGGGGTTGGTGCTCTTACAAGTTGGTGCTTGTAAACATTATAATTTGGGTTGGTGCTTATTCATATACTTGAGATTATTCTTTGTGGTTTTCCCATTTTATGTTTCTAAGTAAAAATTTACTCTCTCTCTCTCTCTCTCTCTCTCTCTCTCTCTCTCTCTCTCTCTCTCTCTCTCTCTCTCTCTCTCTCTCTCTCTCTCTCTCTCTCTCTCTCTCTCTCTCTCTCTCTCATGGTGCTTTGTTTTAGCTTTATTGAATATCTTGAATGTTTGATTAAGTAAAAGATTTTAAGATATATGATATACTAATTGACCCCCCTCTTTTTAAAAAATTGCTCTCTCTCTCTCTCTCTCTCTCTCTCTCTCTCTCTCTCTCTCTCTCTCTCTCTCTCTCTCTCTCTCTCTCTCTCGTGGTGCTTTGTTTTAGCTTTATTTAATATATTGAATGTTTGATTAAGTAAAATATTGTTAGATATATGATATACTAATTGACCCCCCTCTTATTATATCTTATACTTAACAATTGGTGTCATAGAAGGATCTTTTTGAAAAACAATTTAAAGCTTGAAGGTAGATCAGGAAAAGCATGATAGTTGGATCACATGAAATTTTTTCTATAAATAATGCACCTTTATTTGATGGGAAAAATTATGCTTTTTGGAGCATAAAGATGAGGACTTACTTGATAGCCCTTTAATTTGACAATTGACAAGTAGTGATGGAGGAATACAAAGAGCCACAAACACTTGTAATTACTCTGACAGAAAAGAAAGAAAGTGAAAATAATGATAAAGCTTTAAATGCTATTCTATATGGTTTATGTGAATCAAAATTTGTTAAAGTTATGCAATGTAAATCTATTCATGAGACTTGGGTAAATCTTAAAAATATTTACAAAGGTGATGGAAAGGTTCAACAAACTAAGCTTCAGACTTTTAGAAGAGTTTCAGAGTTTGAAGATGGAAGAAGAAGAAAATATAGCAAGTTATCTTTTATGGGTTGATTAAATAGTTAATCAGGTTTAAGGCCTTGGAGAGAATCTAGAAGAATCATCAGTGGTATAATTTTTTTTGAGATCTCTACCTATGAGATATGATGCAAAGGTTTCAACAATAAAGGAGATGAAGGATCTAGTTAAGCTAAAGATGGATGGACTACATGTTATTCTTACAACATATAAGATATAGATAGAACAAGAGAAACTCTCAAAGAGGGAAGCTCCTTTCAAGACATTAAAGAAAGATAAGGCTAAGATTGAAGAATCAAGTGATATCTCTAGTGATGATGAAGATGACAACAAAGATTTATTCACTCATAAGCCAATAAAAGGTATAGGTAAATATCAAGGAAAATTACCTTTTAAATGTTCTAATTGTGGAAAGATTAGACATTTTGTAGCTAAGTGCCCAGGTAGGATTAATGGTGACAATGAAGAAGGAAGGTCTACATATAAGAAAAATTTTAAAAACAATTTCAAGAAGGGATTTGAGAAAAAGAGTTTATACTCTAAAGATCCTATTTCAATCAAAGATAGTGAAGTCAGTGATTCAGATGAAGAAGAGATTTTATTCATGGCCACATATGAAGATGCCTCCATACGTAAAAGTATAGTTGATCAAGAAGAACATGTTGAAGCTGAGGTGAGTCTAGAAGGAGAAATCTTTTGTGCCTTATAATAATTACAAGCCCTTGATAAGAAGAATCGATGATTGAAGATATAGATCAAGAAAAATGAAAATGAGTTAAAGAAAAAATTGAAGATATATAAGCACACATTGAAGAAGCCAAAAATATCGAAGAAGAACTAATAGCTCAGTTGCAAAAATTAAGTAAAGAATGTGAAAGGTATGTTATTAAAATTACTTCTTTAAAATAAGATCTTGATAAAATAAATAAATTAGTCAATGATAGAGCAGTGAATGATTCAAAATTTAAAGATAGCACTAATATATTGAATTCAAAATTTAAAGATAACACTAATATGTTGAATAAGATATTAGGAAGTCAAATGTCAATGTCAGATAAGACAGGTGTCAAATTTGAAAAAGAGAAAGGAGAGGCCACTAATTTCATAGATAATGTTAATACAAAAAAAGGAAAGATTTTTGCTAAACCTCTTGCAAAAGAAGAAATGAAAAAATAATAAGTTAAAAATACAGAAGACATCTTAAACAAAGAACGCTAGAAGTAACAGAGCTACAAAAGGAAATTAGAATAGAGATACACAAACATGTTTTATTTTTATGGTTATTATTTTTATTGTAATGGATATTTTCATAAAAAATAGAATTTTAGAAAAGAGCTAACAATTTCAAAAACAAAGAGAAGGAAACTCATATAGAGTCAAGTAGAAGCCACAACTCTTTTGCTCCTCTATTAGGCTTTAATGAAAAGGCCATACTATGTTACAAGTGTAATAAGTTTAGACATATATCTTGGTACTTTAGAAGCATGTTTGAGTCAGTCAAGAAGGACTAGAGTTTCAAAGATCCATTCATCAAGAAGAATGTTTAGACAAGTTCATGGCAGAAGAAACAACCTGAAAAGTCTATATTGGTCTAGACAGCTTTTCATGCAAGAAATGAAGAAAAGCCATGGCTCATTGATAGTAGATGCTCAAGGTACATGACAGGAGATAAAATTAAGTTCTTAACCTTGAAGAAGATCAAGTGTGGTATAGTAAAATTTGGAGATAATACTACTGCCAAAATTATCAAAAAAGGTAGACTAAGTTTGGATAATGGTAAAACTAAGACATAAAATGTTCTATATGTAGAAGGTCTTAAGCATAATGTTTTGAGTGTAAGTCAAATGTGTGATTAGGGACACACACAAAAGTTTTATGCAAACGGTTGTGAAATTAGGAGAAAATATTCAAATGTATTGATTACAGATGCTCAGAAGATAGACAATAATTTGTATATGTTATCGGATATCAAAGGTCAAAAATGTTGTTTGAGTCAAGTTGACAAAAGTTGGCTATGGCACAGGAGAATGGGTCACATAAATTTTGGAAATATTGTCAAAATCATAAAGAAGCAAGAATTTAGAGATATTTCAAAGATTACAAAGCCCTCCAATATGCTTTGTTAACCTTGTCATCATGGGAAGCAAGCCAAGATATGATTTAAGAAAAAAGAATAATCGACCACTCTGATGTGTTTGATTTTGTTCACACTAATCTATGTGGAAATATGAGAACTCAAAGTACTTAAGGTGAGAAATATTTCATGTTGCTTGTTGATTATTTTACACGTATGACTTGGGTGATGTTTTTGAAGAAAAATTCAAATGTTTTCAGCCACTTCAAAGCATTCAAGGCTTTAGTTAAAAATGAAAATGGCTTGAAGATAAAGTGCCTAAGATTGGTTCAAGGAGGATAATTCATGTTAGATGAGTTTATTGAGTATTTTGAAGACCATGGGATAAAGAGACATTATTTAGCAGCCATAACTCCATAATAAATGGAGTAATTGAGAGGAAAAATAGAATACTTAAAGAAATGACAAGGACAATGCTAAATGGATCTAAAATACCAGATGAATATTTGACAGAGGAAGTAGGTATAGTAGTGCATATTCAAAATATATCATTACTAAAAGTGAATAGTGATAAGACTCCCTATGATTTATGGAAAGACAAACTAGCTATAGTTGACTATTTTAGAGTTTTGGACAACAAATGCTTCATAACGAGAACTGATGAAAAATTAGGTATGTTTGAATATAGAGCATATGAAGTTATATTTCTTGAATATTATTACAAAATTAAAAATTATAAATGTTATAACAAAAGAACCAAAAATATTGTTGAAAGTGCAAGTGTCAGGATAGATGAAGTAACATAAATAGCCAACAATCCAGTAGACACTCCTAAAATTATTGAAGAAGATGATTTTGAAGAATCAGATGAGGATGAGAAGAAGGATCAAAAGGAAAACAAAACACCATCCAAATATGTTCAAATAAATTATAGCAATAGTGACATCATCAGGAACATATATGAATGAGTTTACACCAAAAAGATGATGGTAAGTGAATCTGAGCAAGTAAATTTTTCTTTATTATCCACAATTAAACTTAGAAAATTTTTATAAGCTAGACATGATGTGTATTGGGTTAATTCAATGGATGAATAATTAAATTAGATAGAAAATAATGATACTTGGAAATCAGTGCCTAGACCAAAAGATCAAAATATGATAGGAATAAAATGGGTATACATAAATAAGTTGAATGAAGATGGTGAAGTTACCAGGAATAAAGCAAGTTAGTATGTAAAAGATATGCCCAAATTGGGGGTATAGATTTTGAAAAAAAAATTAAACCAATGGTAAGGTTAGAGGCTATTAGAATGTTTCTTGCATATGTAGTGTTTAATAATTTCAAAGTGTTTTAGATGGATGTCAAGTCTACCTTCTTGAATGGGAATCTAGAAGAGGAGGTCCACATTGAGTAGTTTGAGGGATTTATTCTCTTAAATGATAGTAACCATGTTTTTAGATTGAAGAAAACATTGCATGGATTGAGACAATCTCCCATATCTTGGTATGCAAGACTTGATAAAAACCTATAAAATCAAGGTTGAAAGAGAGATTTTTTTAACCATAATATCTATATCAAAGTAAAAGGTGAGCATCAATTCATTGTTGTGTTATATGTTGATGACATAATTTTTGGAGGAAATATTGAAAAGATGACAAAAGAATTTTTTGATAACATGAAAAAATAATTTGAGATGTCTATGTTTGGAGATTTGTCATTTTTCTTAGGGTTGAAAATAATTCAATTAGATAAATAAAATTTCATATCTCAAAATAAATATGCCAAGGAAATGTTCAAAAAAATTGGTTTTTGAGGATTGTGCACCAATTGGCACACTAATGGGTATAGAGAACAAGGTGAGTAATGATGAATATTCACCTATTACAAATCAATCTTTGTATAGATCTATGATTGGTAGTATTTTATATTTAACAACATTGAGGTTAGACATCATGCATGCAGTAGGCATGGTGGCTAGATATCAAGTAGACTGGAAGGAGAGTCATGTTCAGTTGGTAAAAAATATTCATGTATGTCAAGGGGACTTTGGATTATGGATTATGTTGTCCTACAAGTAGAGATTTCACTTTGGTTGCCTATATAGATTTAGATTGGGTAGGTTGCTTGGATGATAGAAAGAGTACAAGTGGAGGATCTTTCTTTTTAGTGATAACTTAGTATCATGGCTAAGTAAAAATAAAATTTAGTATCACTTTTCATAGTTGAAATAGAATATATTGTAGTGATATTGTGTTGTACTCAAGTGCTTTGGATGAAGCAAAATTTTGAAGATATCAAGGTAAAATATGATGAACTTATTTCTATTTTTTGTGATAACACAAGTGCTATTAATATCTCTATAAATCCAATCATGCATTCAAGACCAAATAATATTCCTATTAGATATCACTTATACAGAGAGCAAGTTATAGATTAGTAGGTTATGATGGATTATAGTAGTACTACAAATTAGATTTTAGATATTTTCACAAAGACACTACCAAAAGACACATTCGAGTATCTATGAGAAAAGTTGGGAGTAATTTATTTTACTTCCTACCATTAAGGATCAACATCAGTTGAGAGGGATCTAAGTGTTAGCTCTAAGATAGGCCCTTTACCATTGATGTCAAATGGGATAAGAATGTGAAACATGTATAGAAAATAAATATAAAAATAGGTATAGAGAACAGGTATAGGATGATACAGTAAGGGGGAGTTACTATATGTTTTTAGATAGCAATATGTGTAGGTTGGCATGTGCAATACATGTTTCAGGATGTGGTAGTTTTAGGTTGAGGTTTCCATCAATGACAAAGGGGGAGATTGTTGTAAATATTTTAATTGATGTCAAAGGTCTAGCATTGGTGATAAAGACCCCATAACATTTATGGTCTAAAGTTGTTTTAATGTCCATATATTAGCTAAATGTGTTAATATTTATTTAATATTAATGAATATATTTTTGGTTGTATAAAATTCAAAAGAGGGCCCATGTAGAAGTCAAAGAGTCACGGGGTAAAGACAAAAGAGGAATGAGATGCATTTTTCAATGAAGAGTCATTTTGAGGAATTCCAAGAGTCACCAAGTGAAGACAAAAGAAGAAGGGTGTAATTTCTCATGAAGGGAAACTTTGAGGAATACAAAAATTCACCAAGATAAAGAAAAAAGGGGAAAAGATGCTTTTGCTTATGAAGGTTCATGTTGTGACTTTTCAAATGCAAGGATATGAAAGATCATGCAAATGTTGTGCCATTTTCCATGAAGAGTGAAGGGTCAAAAAAAGACAATGCCAAAGGTGATTTGGAAAGCTATAAATAAAGGATTGATAAGCCATTTGTGATATGCATGTGTGCATGGTTTATTAATTGTTTTATCTTTAGAAAAGAGGAGAGAATAGAAAGAGATATTGTGGAGATATATAATTTGTTGAGAGAACAACATAGAGAGATATTGGTGTTTTATATAAAAGAGGGGTTGGTGCTCCTATGGGTTGGTGCTCACAAATATTTGTTGTGTTGGTGCTCAGCAAAGGGGTTGGTGCTCTTACAATTTGGTGCTTTCAAACGCTGTAATTTGAGTTGGTGCTCATTCATATAATTGAAATTGTTCTTCGTGGTTTTTCCATTCGGGGTTTCCACACAAAAATTTGGTGTCTCTCTCTCTTTTATGTGGTGTTTATTATTATTTTACCTTTATTTCATATATTTAATGTTTGATTAAGTAAAATATTATAAGATATATAATATATTGACTCACCCCTCCTCTCAGTATATCTCATGCATTATAATTGGTATCAAAGCAGGTTCTTTTTAAAAAAGTTTTACAACTTGAAGGTAGATTAGGGAAAGCACAATAGATAGATCACATGAAGTTTTTTCTACAAATAAGGCAAATTTATTTGAGGGGACAAATTATGTTTTTTGGAGCACAAGGCTGAGGACTTACTTGATGGCCCTTGGATTCAATATTTGGCAAGTAGTGATAGAGGGATATGAAGATCCAAAGACACTTGTAATTACTCCAGCATAAAAAAAGGCAAGTGAAAATAATACTAAATATTTAAATGTTATTTTATGTGGCTTATGTGAATTAGAATTTATTAGAGTAATGTAATACAAATCTACTCATGAGACTTGAGTAAAGGTTGAAAATATTTACAAAGGTGATGGAAAGGTTCAAAAAGTTAAGCTTCAAACTTTTAGAAGATAGTTTGAGAGTTTTAGGATGGAAGATGATGAAAATATAACAAGTTATCTTTTGTGGGCTGATCAAATAATTAATTATATTCAAGTCCTTGGAGAAAATCTAGAAGAATCATTAGTGGGACAAAAGGTTTTGAGATCTCTACCTATGACATATGATGCAAAGGTTTCAACAATCGAGGAGATGAAAGATCTAACTAAGCTAAAGATGGATGAACTATATGGTATTCTTATAGCATATGAGATGTGGATAGAACAATAGAAACCCTCAAAGAAAGAAGTAGCTTTCAACACATCAAAAAAATATAAGGCTAAGATTGAAGAATCAAGTGATAGCTCTAGCGATGATGAAGATGACAATGGAGCTCTATTCATTGACAAGCTCAAAAAGGGTACATGTAAATACAAAAAAAATTGCCTTTTAAATGTTTTAATTGTGAAAATATAGACATTTTGTAGCTAAGTGCTCAGATAAGAGTAATGGTGACAATGAAGAAGGAATGTCTACATATAAAAAAAAATTAAAATAAAAATTCAATAAGGGATTTGAAAAGAAGAGTTTATACTCTAAAGATCCTAGTTCAACTAAACACAATGAAGTTAGTGATTCAGATGAAGAAGAGATTTTATTCATGGCCATACATGAAGATGTCTCTGTAGGCAAAAGTATAGATGATCAAGAATAAGAACATGTTGAAGCTGAGGTAAATCTGTAAGAACTCATTTGTGCCTTAGAAGAATTACAAGCCCTTGAGAAGAAGAATTGATGATTGAAGCTATAGATCGATAAAAATGAAAATGAGTCAAAGGAAACAATTGAAGATCTATAAGAACACATTGAAGAAGCCAAAAATATTGAAGAAGATTTAATAGCTTAGTTTCAAAAATTAAGTAAAGAATGTGAATGGTATGTTATTTAAATTTCTTCTTCAAAAGAAGATCTTTAGAAAATAAATAAAGCAGTCAATGATAGAGCAACCAATGATTCAAAATTTGAAGATAACACTAATATGTTGAATAAGATATTGAGAAGTTAAAGATCAATGTCAAATAAGATAGGTATCAGATTTGTCAAAGAGAAAGGAGAGGCCACTATTTTCATAGACAAGGTTAACATATAAAAATGAAAGAGCTATGTTAAAGCTCTTACAAAAGAGGAAATGAAAAAAGAAGAAGTTAAAAATACAGAGGACATCTCAAATAAATAAGGTTAAAAGGAACAGAGCTACAAAGGGAAATATGGTTAGAGATACACAAAAAAAAATTATTTTTATGGTTACTATTTTTATTGTAATGGTTATGGTCATAAAAAAATAGAATGTTGGAAATAGGCTAACAATTTCAGAAACAAAGAGAAGAAAACTCATGTAGAGTCAAGTAGAAGCCACAACTCTTTTTCTCCTCTATCAGGATTTAATAAAGAGGCCATAATATGTTACAAGTGAAATAACTTTGAAAACATATCCTAGAACTATAGAAGCATGTTTGAGTAAGTCAAGAAGGACTAGAGTTTCAAGGCTACATTCATCAATAAGAAAGTTCAGACAAGCTCATGACAGAAGAAATAACTTGAAATGTCTATGTTGGTCTAGACAGCTTTGCATACAAGAAATGAAGAAAAGACATGGTTCATTAATAGTGGATGCTCAAGGCATATGACAAAAAATAAAATTAAGTTCATAATCTTGAAAAAGATCAATGGTGGAATAATAAAATTTGGAGATAATACTACTGTTAGAATTGCCAAAAAATGTACACTAAGTTTGGATAATGGTAGAACTAAGACTAAAAATGTTCTATATGTAGAAGGTCTTAAGAATAATATTTTGAGTGTAAGTCAAATGTTTGATCAAGGACACACACTAAAGTGTTATTTAAAAGGCTGTAAACTTAGGAGAAAACATTCAGATGTATTGATTATAGATGATTAGAGGATAGACAGTAATTTGTATATGTTATCAGATATCAAAGGTCAAAAATATTGTTTGAGTCAAGTTGAAGAAAGTTAGCTATGCCATAAGAGAATGGGTCACATAAATTTTGACAATATTGTTAACATCAGAAAGAAGCAAGTAGTTAGAGATCTTCCAAAGATTACAAATCCCTCCAATACGCTTTGTGAACCTTGTCAGCATGGGAAACAAGGTAGGAGATGATTCAAGATAGAAGAATACTCAACCACTCAGATGTTAGATCTTGTTCACACTGATATATGTGGACTTATGAGAACTCAAAGTACTCAAGGTGAGAAATATTTCATGTTGCTTATTGATGATTTTACACGTATGACTTGGATGATGTTTTTGAAGAAAAAATCAGAAGCTTTCAGCGACTTCAAAGTATTCAAGGCTTTAGTTAAAAATAAAACTAGTTTGAAGATAAAGTGCTTGAGATCAGATCAAGAAGGAGAATTCATGTTAGATGAGTTTTTTTATTATTGTGAATACCATGGGATAAAGAGACATTATTCAACAGCCAAAACTCTATAAAAAATGGAGTAGTTGAGTAGAAAAATAAATAATCTCAAGAAATGGCAAAGACAATGCTAAATGAATCCAAGATATCAGATAAATATTAGAAATAGGTATTTGGTACAGTAGTACATATTTATAATAGAGCATTACTAATATTCAATAGTGACAAGACTCCCTATGAGCTATAGAAAGACAAATGAGCTACAATTAACTATTTCAAAGTTTTTGGAAACAAATGCTTCATAAAGAGAACTGATAAAAGACTGGTTAAATTTTAATATAGAGATGATGAAGGTATATTTATTGGATATTCTTGAGAAATTAAAGCTTATAGCCATTATAACAAAATATCTAAAAAGATTATCCAAATTGCAAGTGTCAGGTTAGATGAAGATGTAGCACAAAGAGCCAGTGATCCAATAGACACACCTGAAATCACTGAAGAATTTTTTTTTAAAGAATTAGACGAGATGAGAAGAAGGATCAAAAGGACACCAAGACCCCATCCAAATATGTTCAAATAAATCATAGTAATAGTGACATCATTGAGAACATAAATGAAGGAGTTCATACTAGAATGATGATGGTAAGTCAATCTGAGCGAGTAAATTTTTCTTTGTTATCCAAAATTTAGCCTAAAAATGTTTCAGAATCTAGACATGATGAGCATTGGGTTACAAAAATAGATGAATAATTAAATTAGATAGAAAATAATGATAGTTGGGAAGTAGTGCCTAGACCAAAAGATAAAAATGTGATAAGAACAAAATGGGTATACATAAATAATTTGAATGAAGATGGTGAAATTACCAGGAATAAAGCAAGGTTATTATGTAAAGGATATGCTCAGATTGAGGGTCTAGGTTTTGAAGAAACTTTTTCACCAGTGGTAAGGTTAGAGGCTATTAGAATGTTTCTTGCATATGGAGTGTTTAATAATTTCAAAGTGTTTTAGATGGATGTCAAGTCTACCTTCCTAAATGTGAATCTAGAAGAGGTCTACATTGAGCAGCTTGAGGGATTTATTCTCTCAAATGATAGTATCCATGTTTGTAGATTGAATAAATAATTGTATGGATCGAAACGTGCTCCAAGAGCTTGCTATGTAAGAATTGATAAGTACCTACAAAATCAAGGTTTCAAAAGAAGTTTTGCTGATAGTAATCTCTACATCAAAATAGAAGGTGAGCATCAATTGCTTGTTGTGGTATATGTTGATGACATAATTTTTGAAGAAAATATTGAAAAGATGATAAAATAATTTTTTTATAACATGAAAAAATAATTTGAGATGTCTATGCTTGGAGATTTGTCATTTTTCTTAGGGTTGCAAATAATTCAGTCAGATAAAGGAATTATTATATCTCAAGGTAAATATGCTAAAGAAATATTGAAAATTTTTGGTTCTAAGGACTATGCACCAATTGGCACACCAATGGGTATAGGAAATAAGGCGAGTAAGGATATTTGGATATGTTAAGGGGACATTAGATTATGAATTTTGGTATCCTACAGGCAAAGATTTCACTTTGGTTGCTTATATTAATTCAAATTGGGTAGGTTGTTTGGATGATAGAAAGAGCACAAGTGGATACTCTTTCTTCCTTGGTGATAGATTAGTATCATAGATAAGTAGAAAGCAAAATTTAGATCACTTTCCATAGCTTAGTTAGAATATATTGCAGTAGTATTATGTTGTACTCAAATACTTTAGATGAAGCAAACTTTGGAAGATATAAAGGTAAAATATGATGAACCTATTTATATTTTTTGTGTTAACACACAAGTGTTATTAATATCTCTAAAGATCTAGTGATGCATTCAAGAACAAAACATATTCTTATCAGATATCACTTCTTGAGAGAGAAAGTTACAGATCAGTAGGTTAAGATGGAATATATCAGTACTACAAAGCATATTGTAGATATTTTCACAAAGGCACTACCAAAAGGCACATTTGAATATCTGTGAGAGAAGTTGGAAGTAATTTTTTTATTTCCTACCATTGAAGATCAATGTCAGTTAAGGGAGAGCTAAGTGTTAGCTCCAAGATAGGCCCTTTTTCATTGATCTCAAAGGAGGAGAAGAACAAGAAATAAGTATAGAAATATGTATAGGGAATAGGTACAAGATGCTACAGTAACAAAGAGTTACTATATGTTTCTTCAGATGGTAGTATGTGTAGGTTGGCATGTCCAATACAAGTTTCATGATGTGGTAGTTTCAAGTTGAGGTTGTCATCAATGACAAAAGGGGAGATTGTTTAAAATATTGTCATTGATGTCAAAGGTCTAGCATTGGTGATAAAGGCCCCATAACATTTATTTTCTAAAAATGTTTTAATTTTCATTTATTCACTAAATGTTTTAATATTTATTTAATATTAAGGAATATATTTTTGGTTGTATAAAAGTCAAAAGAGGGCCCATGGAGAAGTCAAAGAGTTATGAGATAAAGACAAAAGAGGAATGGGATACATTTTTCAATGAAGAGTCATTTTGAGGAATTCCAAGAGTCACCAAGTGAAGATAAAAGAGTAAGGGTGCAGTTTCTCACGAAGAGACACTTTGAAGAATACAAAAAGTCGCCAAGATAAAGACAAAAGGGGAAAGGATGATTTTGATTATGAAGGGTCACCTTGTAACTTTTTAAATGCAAGGATATGAAGGGTCATGCAAATATGGCACCATTTTCCATGAGGAGTGAAGGGTCACAAAGGGGAATGCCAAAGGTCATTTTGAAAGCTATAAATAAAGGCTTGATAAGACATTTGTGATATGAATGTGTTCATGGTTTAGTAATTGTTTTATCTTTAGAAAAGAGGAGAGAATAAAAAGAGATATTGTAGAGATCTATCATTTGTTGAGAAAGCAACATTGAGAGATAGTTGTGTTTTATATAAAAGAGGAGTTGCTGCTCCTATGGGTTGGTGCTAAAAAATAGTTGTTGTGTTAGTTCTCAACAAAGGGGTTGGTGCTCTTGCAAGTTGGTGCTTGAAAACATTATAATTTGAGTTGGTGCTCATTAATATACTTGAGATTATTCTCCATGGTTTTTCACATTTTGGGTTTTCACATAAAAATATGCTCTCTCTCTCTCTCTCTCTCTCTCTCTCTCATGTGGTGATTATTATTTTTTCATATTTATTACATATCTTGAATGTTTGATTAAGCGTAAGATTGTAAGATATATGCTCACCCCCCTCTCAATGTATCTCATGCTTAATAGGATAATGAGGGAAGTGATAGTTAGAGGTGGATTTGGGCTATGAAATATGACATAAGATGAAAAATAATAGAGTGTACCTATAAATTCCATTATAATCTCTTGAACAATCATAACATTTTTGTATAATGAAACATTTAGTAAAAAGGCTACAAGCCTTGAGAGAGCATTGTGTCCATAAGGTATGGAATGAGAGTATGCTATTGTTTGAGTAATTTAAGGGGGTTATACTATGTATGTTACGATCATTGGAGACCATATTTGAAAATGGGGTGAGATCTTGAAACATAGACCAAGTTTTGGTCCTTGAGATCCAAAGAAGGTACCTAGGAAGAAACTAGAAAGAGACTAAGAGGAAATTTGTGAATGAGACATGAATGAAATGAGGTAAAGGATGTATGGATAGAGGTCAATGCCATCAAGTAGATAAATTAAAGATGAGTTATGGATAGAGGTAAACGATTTATGGATAGAGGTGAATGGAATAAATACTAGGTGCAAGAAGCTAATTTAAGTCCAATGAGTCAAAAGAGGAGCTAGCCTATGAAAGAAGATTCAAATGAAACCATATCAAGTGAATATCATTAGTTGGGTTTAAAAATAGATAATAATGTTTTTTTAGACTTCTCTTCCATACTGTAGACACCATAAATCTACACATCATAATTTTGAATGTTGAAGTAGCCCTCGACTACCTTAGGACCCTCTCAAGACTAATTTAGCCTTTCAGCCCTTAATGAGCCTAGCCCACAGTAAATTTAACCCAATTGGCTCAACATTACCTTTTAGCCCTTTTTTACCCCTTGACACTCAATTTTCGATGGTCAAGGTAACCATCGATGGTTAGGGTGCACCTCCTCAACCAAAAGCATGCAAAAGACCAATTTTGCTTTTCTAATTATAGTTTGTCTAATTCTAGTTGTGAGCCATTGCATGGATGAGATAATTTTGGAAAGCCTAGTTCATGTGTTGTTGTAACTCTCTCACCTTAGCTTTAAAAAATAGGAGCAAATAGGTGAAAAGGCATCTATAATTGTCATCAAGATCTTGTGTATCTAGGAGTTTCTTTCTTACAGGTTAATCACCATTAGCAATCTAGTAATTTAGTAATCATATCATAAGTCCATTTGATACCACCTCTCCATCAAGCCTTCAAGTACTATTACTCTACAAAGATCAAGATAGATTCCACCCTATCGACCTTTGGTAAGACAATTATTTGATTTTTAGTACTCATTTACTTTATTTCTATATTACAATCAATTCAGGGCTTACCCACCTCTCAAATCCATCTTTTGGATCTTGTCAATTAGTAATTTATCAACCCATATCTTCACATAGTAATCATCAATGGTTGACTCAACCACGAATGTTCTACTCAACCATTGAAAGTTACCTTAACTATTGACAGTCACTGTGGTAGTGAAAACTAGAAAGTTATTTTTACCTACCTACACCCAATAAAACTTAATTTTCTATGTTCCTACCTACTCAAAAACCCCTTTCTAATTTTTTAAAGCATACCCCAGCCTTATAACACTAATATTAATTGTTTTATTGATAATTTGATCATTTATATCATATTTCTTAGTAATCACTATTGTATTCAATTTCAATACCTTTTGATTCATTGATGCAAGTGCCTTTCTTTTCTGTTTATAAACTTAATTGTTTAAAGTGTGTGGATTAACATCCCTCAAGGAAGCTCTCACTTCTAGGATCTAACTATCATTAGGCAATCCACCCAATTATTTGTCTAAAAAATAATTTTACTTTAGTGCTTTCTTATTTTTAGGTTATCCTCCTAAGCCAAAGAAGAGCTCTTCGCAATCTTTTGATTTCAATAGGTGCTCTATCAATCAGGTTTTTCAACCATACCTGTACTTAGTTTATTCTTTTTTTCTTCATAACAAGCAATAAATTCACTAAAACATTATGACATGTTTGGTGGGACCCTGGTGTATTTTACTTGGGTTCTTGTGCTTGCATTCTCTCTCTATTGTTTGTTCATTAACGAAATCAAAAGTTTCTTTTAGGATTAAAATTAAGTGCATACATCGACTACTTGAAATTTTAGTTCACGTAGCTTAAATTAAAGACAAATTAATCTATCATATCTTCAATTCTTTTTGGACATGCCTAAACCAAACAACTTTCATCAATTAAACATCCAACATACTTAAGACAAGGCTCGACTAGGATTTCATCACCTAGCTGTAACCTTACCCTTTCTTGATGATCCTAATTCGAAGTAATTACCAAGGGGAAGACCAAATCATCTCTTTGATTGAGTATAATCTTTGAATATCAATATATATTGTCTAAGCACCTGATGTTAGGATCATAGAGTATAATTGCTTACTTTTGTATAAACAACTAAACACAAAATTAAACCAGAAGTAATAAGTAACTAGAAATCAGAAACAACAAATAATAGGAGATATGAGAAACAACCAATCTTGTATTAAACTCTTCCAAAAAGAAATACAATAAAGAAATCTCTTTCTCCTCACACCTCTAAGATGTACAATAATTCTTCCTTAAGAGTTCTCTCTCTCTTTCAAACAACTAAAACCAACTCAATTATTGAGTTGTCTTCCCTCACTTACAATACTTCCCCATGGGTCTCTTAAATAGAATTGAAAGCCAACAATAATTAGAAAAATAGACTCAAAACTAATTTTAGTCTTTACATGCAAACTAATTGTTCTCCTAAAATTAGAACAATTCTAAAAATGCACAGATGACCGATGTTAGTTTGAAGAAGACCGATGCCGGTTGACCCCTAACCGATGCCAGTTACTATGTAGCTAAAGATAAATAATATCAGTCGACCCCTAACCAATGTCAATTGGTTCTAACCGATGATGGTTATTGTGTAGCTGAAGATAACTGATGTCAATCAACCCCTAATCGATGTCAGTTGGTTCTGACTGATGACGGTTACTGTGTAAATTTAGCAACCTCCACATTAGCTCATTAGTGAAGCTTTTAGCTCCACAACTCAACAATCTCCCACTTGGAGATAAATAGCTACACCTGTACCTATACAGCAACATCCTATAAACATCTCTAGCTTGTTTCTCCCCCTTCAAGTTCAATCTTGAAGACCAACAAAAGTTGAATGAAGATTCAACTTCTCCTTTATTACCAGCTTTGTTAACATATCAGCAGGGTTCTTATTCGTATGGATATTTTCTAGATTTAACTGTCCATCCTCCAATACCTATCTAATGAAGTGGTACTTAAGCTATATATGTTTGGTTCTTGAATGAAAGGCTGAATTCTTTGCCAAATGAATTGCACTTTGACTATCATTGTATAATCTATAACTCTCTTTCTCTTTTCCCAACTCTTTCATGAACTGAGTCATCTAAATCATTTCCTTGCTAGCCTCTGTGACTACAATGTATTCTGCCTCTATAGTAGACAAGGCAACAACCTTCTGCAACTTTGAAATCTAGCTAACTGCCACTCCACCAATAGGGAACACATCCTGTGATGCTTCTCCTGCCATCCAGGTCACCTGCCATATCTTAATCTACATACCCATGTAGAGAAGTGTTTGACCCTCCATAGCATAAATGCCTACTGCTGGTCCCTCTCAAATATTTGAGAATCCACTGAACTTCGTTCCAGTGTTCCTTTCCTAGATTGGCCATAAACTTGTTGACAACTCTCACTGCTTGGGCAATATTAGGTCTACATACCATTGCATACATCAAGCTCCCAACTGTTGAAGCATTTGGAACTCTACTCATGTACTCAACCTCATCATGTGATTTAGGACACTATTATTTGCTCAACTTGAAGTGTCTAGCCATAGGTGTGCTTACCAAATTTATATCCTGGATATTGAACCTCTTCAACACCTTATTCACATAATCCTCTTGAGACAAAATCAAACTCTAATTTTTTCTATCTCTATTAATAATCATGCCAAGGATTTTCTTTATTGCTCCTAAATCCTTCATGGATAATGTGTGAGCTAATTTTACCTTAAACTTAGTAATTTCTTGCATGTGTGAACCTGCAACAAGCATATCATCTACATATAGTAACATGATAATATATCTAACATTATCCAATCTAGTCTTATGTCTCAGTTGTCCATTCTCTCCTTCCTTTAACTTGTATAACCATTTATTTTTCAGTGCTTTTTTTTGGCTGGCAACTCAACCAAATCCCACGTATGGTTCTCTTCCAAGAAATCAATTTCCTCATTCATGCCATGCTCCCACTGTTTCTTAGATTCTACCTGCATTACCTCATCAAAACTTTCTAGTTTTCCACCATCAGTGAGCAACAAGTAGTATAAAGAAGGGGAATAATGAATTAGAGGTTTACTTACCCTTTTAGACCTCCTTATGGGAGTTTGAGACTCAATTACATCTTACTATCTACCCAAATTTCTTTCTAATAGTGACTGATCTGTCATTTCTGATCAATGTTGGCTTGCACTCAACTCATGTCGATTCCACCTAATCGACATCAGTCTCTATCTGATCGATGTCAGTTCCCACTTGATCGATGTCAGTTTCTGGGTTTTTCTATGAGTGATGATTTTTACTCGTGAGCTCATTTTAGATCATAACTTCTTCCAAATCAAGATTGCCCTACTCAGAATTATTCAGCCTCTTGAGCTGATCACTGTACATCACCTTCTCATTGAAAACTACATCACCTTTTGACTTAAGAACATTCATTCCTTTTTCACTCATGTGACCAAGCCTACAGTGCCACAACTTTACATCTACATCTAAAGCAGATAAAATAGAAAGAGAATAATTAGTAATACAAGTAGATAGATAAAGTGCATCTACTCTCTTACCTCTTGCTAATACAAGTGCACCTTTGGAAACTTTCTAAAATTCAGTTGTGAGAGTTATTGTGCAACCCTCACCACCCAACTTTTCTATAGAGATCAGATTTCTCTTCAGGATGGCTACATGCATGACATCCTTCAACACTCATGTGTTGCCATTCTGTAATTTCAACTGCACTTTTCCTTTGCCAAGAATTTTACAAGGCTCATCATCCCCTAAATAAACTTTTTCAAAGTCTCCATGGACATAAGCATTGAAAAATTCTCTATTTGGGGTTGCATCGAAAGAGGCACCAGAATCTAAAACCCATGATTCTACTTTATTATCCAAAGAAAATATAAGAGCATCTTGTGCAACAATACCTACAACTTTGGCTTCTTTATTACCTTCATGCTAATTTTCTTTATTATCCTTCAACCAACAATCTTTCTTTGCATGCCCTTTCCTTCCATAATTCTAGCAAGTTATCCTTCCATTTCTGGATTTGGATCGACTTCCCATCTTTGACCTTGATTTCTCTTGTTTGCCCTTCTTTCTTTGCCTTCTTCTGCTTTCAACACTTAAAGCATTACCTGATGTTTCCCTTATGCTTTTTCTATGAATTTTTTCATTCAATATTACACTAACAACATCATCAACTTTCAAGATATTTGAAGCAGATGCAGTATTACTAATTGCCATTACCAAACTATGCCAGCTTTTAACTAAAGAGCATAAGATTAAGAAAGAATTAATTTCATCATCAAAAACTATTTTAACTGAATTTAACTGATTTATTGTTCCATGGAAATCATTAAGATGACTAGATATAGATCCACCTTCCTGCATTTGCAAATTAAATAATTGCTTCATAAGATATACCTTATTTAACGCTGAAGGTTTTTCATATAAATTTGCTAAAGTATCTATTAACTCTACCATTGTCTTTACCTGTGATAAGTTGGAAAACACAGAAGCTACCGTGCTCAACCTTATAGCTCTAAGAGCCTTTCTATGAAGAACATTCCATTCTTCATCTTGCATATATGTGGGACTTCTTGAAACCCCAACCAATGGTAAATATAGATCTTTTTGATATAGATAATCTTCAATCTGTATCCTCCATAATTGATAATTCTTGCCATTAAATTTCTCCATTCTTATTTTACCTTCTTTTGCCATTACTTTGCTCCCACTCAATTAGAAACTCATGTGAGTGAATTTTGTAATCAACAAACACTAACACGCTCTGATACCACTTGTTAGTGTTTATAGCTTTGATACCACTTATTAGTCTTTAAAGCTCTGATACCACTTGTTAGGATCTAAGAGTATAATTAATTACTTTTGTATAAGCAACTAAACATGGAATTAATCCAGAATTAATAAGTAACCAAAAATTATAAATAATAAATAATAAGAGATATGAGAAACAATCAATCTTTTATTAAACTCTTCTAGAAGAAAATATAATGAAGAAATCCATTTCTCCTCACACTTCTAAGATGTATAGTAATTCTCTCTCAAGAGTTCTCTCTCTCTCTCTCTCTCTCTCTTTCAATCAGCTACAACCAACTCATTTATTGAGTTGTCTTCCCTCACTTACAATACTGCCCCATGGGTCTCTTAAATAGAATTGAAAGCCAACAATAATTAGCAAAATAGACTCAAGACTAATTTCAGTCTTTAAAAGCAAACTAACTATTCTCTTAAAATTAGAATAATTTTGGAAACACAGAGATGACCGATGTCGGTCTGAAGATGACTGATGTCGATTAACACCTAACTGATGCTGATTACTATGTAGCTAAAGATAACCGATGTTGGTCGACCCCTAATTGATGACGGCTGGTTCTAATTGGTGATGATTACTATGTAGCTAAAGATAATTGATGTTAGTCGACCCCTAACAGATGTCAGTTGGTTCTGACCAATGATGGTTACTGTGTAAATTCAAAAACCTCCACATTAGCTCATTAGTGAAGCTTTTAGCTCTACAACTTGAAAATATCCCACTTAGAAATAAACAATTACACCTATACCTATACAGCAACATCCTCTAGACATCTCTGGCTTGTTTCTCCCTCTTCAAGTTCAATCTTGAAGACCAACATAAGTTGAATGAAGACTCAACTTCTCTTTTGTTACCAGTTTTGTTAACATATCAACAGGATTCTTATCCGTATGGATCTTTTCCATCTTCAACTGTCCATCCTCCAATAGTTGTCTAATGAAGTGGTACCTAAGTTGTATATGTTTGGTTCTTGAATGAAAGGCTAAATTCTCTACCAAATAAATTACACTTTGACTATCACTGTAGAATATACAACTCTCTTGCTCCTTTCCCAACTCTTCTATGAACTGAGTCATCTAAATTATTTCCTTGCTAGCCTCTGTGACTACAATGTATTCTGCCTCTGTAGTAGACAAGGCAACAACCTTCTACAACTTTGAAATCTAGCTATCCATCATTCCACCAACAATAAACACATCCTATGGTGCTTCTCCTGCCATATCCGAATCTACATACCCATGTAGAGAAGTGTTTGACCCTCCATAGCATAAATGATTACTGCTAGTCCCTCTCAGATATCTGAAAATCCACTGAACTGCTTTTCAGTATTCCTTTCTTGGATTGGCCATAAACTTGCTGACAACTCCCACTGCTTGGGTAATATCAGGTCTCGTACATACCATTGCATACATCAAGCTCCCAACTGCTGAAGCATATGGAACTCTTCTCATGTACTCAACCTCATCATGTGATTTAGGACACTGTTCTTTGCTCAACTTGAAGTGTCTAGCCATAGGTGTGCTTACCAATTTTATATTCTGGATATTGAACTTCTTCAACACCTTATTCACATAATCCTCTTGAGACAAATTCAAACATTGATTTTTCCTATCTCTGTTAATACTCATGCCAAGGATTTTATTTATTGCTCCTAAATCTTTCATGGTAAATGTGTGAGCTAATTTTACCTTAAACTTAGTAATTTTCTACATGTGTGAACCTGCAACAAGCATATCATCTACATACAATAATAGGATAATATATCTACCATTATCCAATCTAATATTATGTCTCAGTTGTCCATTCTCTCCTTCCTTTAACTTGTATACCTATTTGTTTTTCAGTGCTTTTTTTCTGGCTGGCAACTCAACCAAATCCCACGTATGGTTCTCTTCCAAGAAATCAATTTCCTCATTCATGCCATGCTCCCACTGGTTCTTAGATTCTACCTACATTGCCTCATCAAAACTTTCTAGTTTTCCACCATCAGTGAGAAACAAGTAGTATAAATAAGGAGAATAACGAATTAGAGGTTTACTTACCCTTTTAGACCTCCTTATGGGAGTTTGAGACTCAATTTCATCTTGCTGTCTGCCCAAATTTCCTCCTAACAGTGACTGATCCAGATCATCTCTAATCGATGTTGGTCTGCACTCAACTGATGTCAATTTCACCAGATCGACATCAGTCTCTATCTAATCGATGTCGGTTCCCACTTGATTGATGTTAGTCTGCACCTGACCGATGTCAGTTTTTGGGCTTTTCTATGAGTGATGATTTTTACCTGTGAGCTCATTTTGGATCATAACTTCTTCCAAATCAAGATTGCCCTGCTCAGAATTATTCAGCCTCTTGAGCTGATCATTGTACATCACTTTCTCATTAAAAACTATATCATGGCTTCTAATAATTTAGTTAGTTTCTAAATTCCACAACTAGAATCCAAAATCTCCAAAACCATAACCAATGAAAGTGCACTGCATAGATTTAGCATCCAACTCCTTTCTATTTTCTTTATCAATGTAGGCAAAAGCTTCAGAACCCAAAAATTTGAGAAATGAAAGATCTACTTTTTTACCTATCCAAGCCTCTTTTGGAATTTCACCATCTAGTGTAGTAGAAGGTCCTCTGTTAATCAGGTAAACTATGGTATCTACAGCTTCTACCCAAAACTATAAGGGCAAACTAGCATGCAACCTCATACTCTGTGCACGCTCCATTATTGTTCTATTCATCCTTTCAACAACTCTATTTTGCTAAGGTGTCCTTGGAACCATCCTTTCCCTGCGTATTCCATTCATATAATAATAACTATTGAATTTATTGCTACAGTACTCACCACCATTGTCAGATCTAAGACACTTCAATCTCAAACCTATTTCATTCTCAACCAAAGATTTATATTTCTTAAATGTCTCAAAAACATCAGATTTCTTCTTTATGTAATAAACCCATACCTTTATTGTAGCATCATCAATGAAAGAAACATAATACTAGGATCCTTCAATAGAAGCTACCTGAGTTGGTCCCCACACGTCTATGTGAACAAGCTCTAACTTGTGCTTCTTCTTTGTTGACTCAGTTTTGAGAAACCTCACTTTCTTCTATTTTTCAAAAATATAATGCTCACAAAAGTCTAGATCTATGCTTTTGAAATCTAAAATCTTAAGTTTTGACTTAAGAACATTCATTCTCTTTTCATTCATGTGACCAAGCCTATAGTGCCACAACTTTACATCTACATCTAAAGTAGATAAAATAGAAGGAGAATAATTAGTAATACAAGTAGATAGATAAAGTGTACCTACTCTCTTACCTCTTGCTAACACAAGTGCACATTTGAAAATTTTCTAAAATTCAGCTGTGAGAGTTATTGTGCAACCCTCACCACCCAACTTTTCTATAGAAATCAGATTTCTCTTCAGAATGGCTACATGCATGACATACTTCAACACCTATGTGTTGTCATTCTGCAATTTCAACTACACTTTTCCTTTGCCAAGAATTTTACAAGGCTCATCATCCTCTAAATAAACTTTTCCAAAGCCTCCATGGACATAAGCATTGAAAAATTCTCTATTTGGGGTTGCATCGAAAGAGGCAGCAGAATCTAAAACCCATGATTCTACTTTATTATCCAAAGAAAATATAAGAGAATCTTGTGTAACAATACCTACAACTTTGGCTTCTTTATTACCTTCATGTTAATTTTCTTTGTTATCCTTCAACCAACAATCTTTCTTTGCATGCCCTTTCTTTCCACAATTCTAGCAGGTTATCCTTCCATTTCTAGATTTGGATCGACTTCCCATCTTTGACCTTGATTTCTCTTACTTACCCTTCTTTCTTTGCCTTTCTGTACTTTCAACACTTAAAGCATTACTTGATGTTTTCCCTGTGCTTTTCTTATGAATTTTTTCATTCAAGATTACACTAACAACATCATCAACTTTCAAGATATTTGAAGCAGATGTAGTATTACTAACTACCATTACCAAACTATGCCAGCTTTTAGGTAAAGAGCATAAAATTAAGAGAGCCTTAATTTCAACATCAAAAATTATTTTGACTGAATTTAACTGATTTACTATTCCATGGAAATCATTAAGATGACTAGATACAGATCCACCTTCCTGCATTTGCAAATTAAATAATTGCTTCATAAGATATACCTTATTTAAAGCTGAGGGTTTTTCATATAAATTTTCTAAAGTATCTATTAACTCTACCATTGTCTTTACCTGTGATAAGTTGGAAAACACAGAAGCTACCATGCTCAACCTTATAGCTCCAATAGCCCTTCTATGAAGAACATTCCATTCTTCATCTTGCATATATGTGGGCTTTCTTGAAACCCCACCCAATGGTAAATATAGATCTTTTTGATATAGATAATCTTCAATCTGTATCCTCCATAATTGATAATTCTTGCCATTGAATTTCTCCATTCTTAGTTTACCTTCTTTTGCCATTAATTTGCTCCCACTCAATCAGAAACTCATGTGAGTGAATTTTGTAATCAACAAACACTAACACGCTCTGATACCACTTGTTAGTGTTTAGAGCTTTGATACCACTTATTAGTGTTTAAAGCTCTGATACCACTTGTTAAGATCTAAGAGTATAATTAATTACTTTTGTATAAGCAACTAAACATGGAATTAATCTTGAAGTAATAAGTAACTAGAAATTATAAATAATAAATAATAAGAGATATGAGAAACAATCAATCTTTTATTAAACTCTTTTAGAAGAAAATATAATGAGGAAATCCAATTCTCCTCACACTTCTAAGATGTATAGTAATTCTCTCTCAAGAGATATCTCTCTCTCTATCAATCAGCTATTACCAACTCATTTATTGAGTTGTCTTCCATCACTTACAATACTACCCCATGGGTCTCTTAAATAGAATTGAAAGCTAACAATAATTAGCAAAATAGACTCAAGAATAATTTTAGTCTTTAAAAGCAGACTAACTATTCTCCTAAAATTAGAATAATTTTCAGAAACACAGAGATGATCGATGTCGGTCTGAAGATGACTGATGTCGATCAACACCTAACTAATGCTGGTTACTATGTAGCTAAAGATAACCGATGTTGGTCGACCCCTCACTGATGTCGGCTGGTTCTGACTGATGGCGATTATTATGTAGCTAAAGATAATTGATGTTAGTCGACCCCTAATAGATGTCAGTTGGTTCTGACCAATGATGGTTACTGTGTAAATTCAAAAACCTCCACATTAGCTCATTAGTGAAGCTTTTATCTCTACAACTCAAAAATATCCCACTTAGAGATAAACAATTACACCTATACCTATACAGCAACATCCTCTAAACATCTCTGACTTGTTTCTCCTTCTTCGAGTTCAATCTTGAAGACCAACAGAAGTTGAATGAAGATTCAAATTCTCTTTTGTTACTGGCTTTGTTAACATATCAGCAGGGTTCTTATCCGTATGGATCTTTTCCATCTTCAACTGTCCATCCTCCAATAGTTGTCTAATGAAGTGGTACCTAAGTTGTATATGTTTGGTTCTTGAATGAAAGGCTAAATTTTCTGTCAAATAAATTACACTTTGACTATCACTGTATAATCTACAACTCTCTTTCTCCTTTCCCAACTCTTCCATGAACCAAGTCATCTAAATTATTTTCTTGCTAGCCTCTATGACTGCAATGTATTCTGCCTCTGCAGTAGACAAGGCAACAACCTTCTGCAAGTTTGAAATCTAGCTATCCATCGTTCCACCAACAATGAACACATCATATGGTGCTTCTCCTGCCATATCTGAATCTACATACCCATGTAGAGAAGTGTTTGACCCTCCATAGCATAAATGACTACTGCTAATCCCTCTCAAATATCTGAGAATCCACTGAACTGCTTTCTAGTATTCCTTTCTTAGATTGGCCATAAACTTGCTGAAAACTCCCACTTCTTGGGTAATATCAGGTCTCATACATACCATTGCATACATCAAGCTCCCAACAGCTAAAGCGTATGGAACTCTACTCATGTACTGAACCTCATCATGTGATTTAGGACACTGTTCTTTGCTCAACTTGAAGTGTTTAGCCATATGTGTGCTTACCAATTTTATATCCTAGATATTGAACCTCTTCAACACCTTATTCACATAATCCTCTTGAGACAAAATCAAACTCTGATTTTTCCTATCTCTATTAATACTCATGCCAAGGATTTTATTTATTGCTCCTAAATCTTTCATGGTAAATGTGTGAGCTAATTTTACCTTAAACTTAGTAATTTTCTGCATGTGTGAACCTGCAACAAGCATATCATCTACATACAGTAATAGGATAATATATCTACCATTATCAATCTAGTCTTATGTCTCAGTTGTCCATTCTCTCCTTCCTTTAACTTGTATACCCATTTGTTTTTCAGTGCTTTTTTCTGGCTGGCAACTCAACCAAATCCCATGTATGGTTCTCTTACAAGAAATCAATTTCCTCATTTATGCCATGCTCCCACTGTTTCTTAGATTCTACCTGCATTGCCTCATCAAAACTTTCTAGTTTTGCACCATCAGTGAGCAACAAGTAGTATAAAGAAGGGGAATAATGAATTAGAGGTTTACTTACCCTTTTAGAGCTCTTTATGGGAGTTTGAGACTCATTTACATCTTGCTGTCTACCCAAATTTCCTTCTAACAGTGACTGATCCCGATCATCTCTGATCCATGTTGGTCTGCACTAAACTGATGTCGATTTCACCTAATCGACATCAGTCTCTATCTGATCAATGTTGGTTCCCACTTGATCGATGTTAGTCTGCACCTAATAGATGTCAATTTTTAGGGTTTTTTATGAGTGATGATTTTTACCTGTGAGCTCATTTTAGATCATAACTTCTTCTAAATCAAGATTGCCCTACTCAGAATTATTCAACCTCTTGAGCTGATCACTGTACATCACCTTCTCATTAAAAACTATATCATGGCTTCTAATAATTTTGTTAGTTTCTAAATTTCACAACTGGAATCCAAAATCTCCAAAACCATAACCAATGAAAGTGCACTGCATAGATTTAGCATCCAACTCCTTTCTATTTTCTTTATCAATGTAGACAAAAGCTTCAGAACCAAAAACTTTGAGAAATGAAAGATCTAATTTTTTACCTATCCAAGCCTCTTCTAGAATTCCACTATCTAGTGTAGTAGAATGTCCTCTGTTAATCAGGTAAACTGTGGTATCTACAGCTTCTACCATAAACTATAAGGGCAAACTAGCATGCAACCTCATACTCTATGCAAGCTCCATTATTGTTCTATTCATCTTTTCAACAACTCCATTTTTCTAAGGTGTCCTTGGAACCATCCTTTCCCTGCGTATTCCACTCATAGAATAGTAACTATTGAATTTATTGCTACAGTACTCACCACCTTTGTCAGATCTAAGACACTTCAATCTCAAACCTATTTCATTCTCAACTAAAGATTTTTATTTCTTAAATGTGTCAAAAACATCAGATTTCCTCTTTATGTAATAAACCCATACCTTTATTGTAGCATCATCAATGAAAGAAACATAATACTAAGATCCTTCAATAGAAGCTACCTGAGCTGGTCCCCACACGTCTGTGTGAATAAGCTCTAACTTGTGCTTCTTTGTTGACCCAGTTTTGAGAAACCTCACTTTCTTTTATTTCCCAAAAATATAATGCTCACAAAAGTCTAGATCTATGCTTTTCAAATCTAAAATCTTACCTTTTGACTTAAGAAAATTCATTCCCTTTTCACTCATGTGACCAAGCCTATAGTGCCATAACTTTACATCTACATCTAAAGTAGATAAAATAGAAGGAGAATAATTAGTAATACAAGTAGATAGATAAAGTGTACCTACTCTCTTACCTCTTGCTAGTACAAGTGTACATCTGGAAATTTTCTAAAATTCAGCTGTGAGAGTTATTGTACAACCCTCACCACCCAACTTTTCTGTAGAAATCAGATTTCTCTTCAGAATGGCTACATGCATGACATCCTTCAACACCCATGTGTTGTCATTCTATAATTTCAACTGCACTTTTCCTTTGCCAAGAATTTTACAAGGCTCATCATCCTCTAAATAAACTTTTCCAATGTCTCCATGGACATAAGCATTGAAAAATTCTCTATTTAGGGTTGCATCAAAAGAGGCACCAGAATCTAAAACCCATGATTCTACTTTATTATCCAAAGAAAATATAAGAGAATCTTGTGCAACAATACCTACAACTTTGGCTTCTTTATTACCTTCATGCTAATTTTCTTTGTTATCCTTCAACCAACAATCTTTCTTTGCATGCCCTTTCTTTCCAAAATTCCAACAAGTTATTCTTCTATTTCTGGATTTGGATCGACTTCCCATCTTTGACCTTGATTTCTCTTGCTTGCCCTTCTTTCTTTGCATTTCTCTACTTTCAACACTTAAAGCATTACTTGATATTTTCCCTGTGCTTTTCCTATGAATTTTTTCATTCAAGATTACACTAACAACATCATCAACTTTCAAGATATTTGAATCAGATGTAGTTGTAGACACCGAAATTGTGTCTTACCCTTGTCGTCCTCCTCTTAACCTCCATTTTTATTCTTCCACGCCTATTTTGCCCTTGTCGACCATTTTCTGACGTCGGTTATCCTTAACACTGCATTCTCAACCCAAACGCAGGAACCGTTACCCGTTATCCGTTATCCATTTGGTTGCCAATTGGTTTCTCGATCAGTTATCGAACCTTCCTTCGACTTCATCAGCAACCTCTTCCCTCAAACAATCGGCCAACTCTTACGATCAACCAATTCTAGCATCTAACCAATCTACAATCGATCTCTCACGTTCTGTCTCTCTAGTACAGGTATTCTGCTACACCAAACTTCTGTGACATAGTGACAATATCAATCATGTCTTCAACTTTTATTTTCAGCACATAATAGCTAAGCTTTGTTCTATGTTTTTGTTTTACTCTCTGGTTATTGTTTTTCATTTGCTATCATTACCTAGATTTTAGAGTTAGCCCACAGTCCCGACCTTATTTCCACCTGTATCGCCTCTACCCACCCTGTCTAGAAAATATATAGCCTGTAACTCTGCCCAGATCCCTGTACAAACCCCCCCAGACAATTTTTTCTGACTCCTAAACTGACTCCTTAACCCTCAGACACCATTCTGCAACCCTGAACCCTGTCTAAACCTGACCAAACCCGCCCAGACCCTGTCAAGAACTGCTGCCCCGACCGATGCCGGTCATTACCTCGACCGACGTCGGCACTTTAACCGAAGTTAGCACCCTTTCCTAACCGACGTTGACATAGAGACCAATAATGGCGACTATGCAGAGCAATTTGCTGCATATCAGGTACGCATTTTGTTTTCTATCTTTTATTTCCTTCATTCTGTCTTTCACTATTACTATTTTCTATCAAATATTCTATTTTTAATCAGTACGTTGATATCCCTTAAGGAAGTCTTCGTACTTCTGGGATCAGGCTTTTGCTTGACAGCCCACCATATCTCTGTCTAACATTTTTCGTGTTTAGTCTCTTTTTCTTCGCAAGTGTCATTCCTCTACAGCCAAAGAGGAGTACCTTCTATCATCTGGATTTCGATGTGCATGACTACATCCAGGTATCTTCTAACCCTAGACCATCTCTTAGTTTCTCATTTCTATCATTTGAATGTGAAAGCGAAATTAGCATAGAAACATTCTGGCATGCCTGGTGGGACCCTAGGACCTTCCTTGGGTTTTTTTCTTTCTTTCGTTCATATAGGTGCATCAGGGTCCTTCCTTTTTGCCTCTTTCATCTCTTCTTAACGACATCATAAGCAGGAATAAAAAGAACTTTTCTTTTCCTTTCTTGCATTTCTAGACTAGCCAAAACTCATATTCTTCGACCCTTTCTCTATTCATCTTCATATGAACAAACATTTTGACTTGGGCATTAAAACACTCTACATTGCATTTCTGCTTGCTTGCATCTCTTAGACCACACTTAGTAATTAATAACTGCATATTGAATTAATCTAGTCCACTTTATGTTACATGACCAAACCACTTGCACAAAACAAACATCTTAACTTACCTGAGATAAGGCCCGACTGGGATTTCATCCCCCAACGGATACCTTACCCATCTCGGTGATCTTACTTGGATTTCATCACCAAGGGGAAAGCCCACTCTGTTCTCTGGCAGAGTCTAATCTCTAGGGAAAGTATATTTTGGCTAAGCGGGCCCAGCTTATCACTGGACTCGTGAAGTGAGGGGAGCTTGCTTCTTAGCACCAGGCCTTGTAAAGAACCTAACACAGACTTCTTGAGCACCATAACAAAACCTGAAACCATCCATAGACTACTTCTTCTAGGACCTGACTCAAAAGCCAATCTTTCTCTACACACATTCTAAGGCATAAGCCACTATAATCCTAATAATTTACTCTTAGGGTTTTAGGATATGCTTGTGTTTTTCATCTTTTCTATTCTTATCTACTTGTTTGAGCTTATGAGGACATTCTTTCTTGCCTTGAATGGTTTTGACACATAGTCAAACCAAGGCTCTTCTTGACCATGCTAGCCGTCAACCACTTCCGTCTACCCCGTCCATAACCAGTCTTATAATGGAGTTCCACTCAGAGACTGAAAGAACTCCTACAGGACCGACCCCGACTCAAATTCTCATCATCCCTGAAGAGGACCAAGATTTCAAAAGATTCTTAGACCTCAATATCATATCCCTCCATAACTATCTCGTGAAAAACCCAATGCGAGACCTTTCGGGTGAAGTGGCGACGACATCGACACCATTCGCTACCCAGCATTTTATGACTCAGCCTTTCGCCTCAACCATTAACCTGACCATGGCCAATACACAAAGTTTGGCCTCCTCATCTATTTTTAGAGCAACCTCCATCAGGGTTCTATTACCCCCTCAACCACATGCAATTCAACCAAGTTCTACATCATACCAGAACTTGATTGTCTCGACCCCTCACACTCTTGCACCCACAAATACAGGAGTGCCAACCTATCCTTCTACCAGTGTAGCTATTCAACCACCTTTGGCGGTATCTAGTCAACTTATACCTTCTACTTCCATAACCCAACCACACTTGGCCTCTACATCTATCCCTGCGACTAGTTATACATACGTTGCGCCCCCACAAGCGCAACCGACTACGTCATATGCCTCCTCTAGCTTCCTTCAAGTGCCTTACAACCTAGGGGGCGCTCCATCCACTAATCCATCAACAGACATCATTAAAATGCTGATGGATAAAATGTCCAGTCTCGAGACCTTTATCTCTCGTTCACGCAATGCTCTCTCATATGAACAAATTTGCAACGAGCCCATCCATCCTTTTGTTCTTATCTGACCATACCCCAACCATTGAGAGCTTCCTAAATTTGCTTGCTTTCAGAGTAAGGAAGACCCACAACAACATCTCCAGGCATTCAGACATGCCTGCTATCTTATTGTGCATAACGATGCGTTACTTTTATGCACATTTCCCATGTCGCTTTCTGGCCCCGCCCTTGACTGGTATAGCTCTCTTACCAGACATTCTATCTTTTCATTCATTTAACTTGCCCAATTATTTATCGACTATTTTTTTATCAACATCACCAAACAAGTCTCAATCACAGACCTTTACTCCATCAGGCAATTTGACCACAAATCTGTAGTCGATTTTGTCGCCCATTGGAGAGGCCTAATTAACCAGCTCTCCTTCTCTTTGCCTCAACCTGAGCTCATTGTGCTCTTTTCTCGAGCATGTGCCATCCACATCTCTTTTACCTTGTAGATTTAGATGTTCCACACTTTTGATGAAGCTTTCATCATGGCCCGAAAGCTTGAACTCTGTGCCCTTGAAGAAGATAAGGTCAAATTGCGTAATACCAACGCAAAAACCCATGACCATTCTTCTTCTAGACCTTATTCTTCTACCAATTTTGAATCCAAAGGAGTGGCCAACATTGTGGTCGTCAGATCACCATCCTCGACAACAACTAATCAATCTCAACCTTCGACTTTTTCAAGCATCACCAAACAATTCCAACAACGGTACATCCAGCGTTCATACACTCCACTTGGAGAATCATACACTTTCATTTTAGAAAAATTTGTCAAGTAAGAAGTCCTCAATCTCCCTCCAATCCTACCACCTCAATTCGACCCTTCAAAAGCCATCCCTACATGGTATAGAGAGGCCGACTTCTGCCACTTTCACCGCATCCAAGGCCATGACATCGACAATTGGCGAACCTTCAAGAACATCATCCAAGACATGATCGATAAGGGGGATCTTATTTTAGATAACCCAAACACCCCACCCAACCAACACATCGACATCTTCAAACAACCATTCCCAAGCCATTCTCTTAATCAAGACAATGTCCAAACCATGACCAATGACCCCCAAGACCATAACATTCACACAATCAACACTATCTTACCTCTTGTCCCTGACCAATCTCTTTTACAGGTGGAAGACCCTTCTTCTGCTATTTCTCCATTATAGGATGAAGAACTTTCTTCTCCTATTAGTCCTCCATCTATCTCTCTTATTCTGGAGGACGCCTTGACCCTACCTACGCCATCAAGCCTACCTTCATCCGAAGACCCTACCTTGCCTACTCCTCAAGAACAAGTAGAAGGCATGATCATCCATGCCCTCTGCCCACTTGAGGAGCCACACTCTCTTATTTCTTCTCCACCATGAGAAGAACCAGTCTCTCTGCCCATTTCGACCCAAGAAGACCCAGTCACAGTTTTCTCTTGCCTTTTGCCTGAGATTGCTACATCTCACTCACCTTCGTCCACATCTGAACCTAAACCCGCATCTAACCTCACTTCGCACAAAGGTGGCCCTCAACCCAAACCCAAGAAGGCCACTAAACCACACCGGAGAACTCCTCCCCCACCTTCGTCATTACCTTCAATCTTGGGCCCGGATCCGTCCACTTTAATAGGAGTACTTCCTACTCTCATACTTCACAGAGGCACGTCTCCTCCATTACTCTCTCAATCCATCAGACATATATCTCCTCTAAACCATCGACCAATGCCTCTTACTCTTCTCAAACCAAAGTCATCAACCCCCACTGCAACAAAACATCCAGACCCATTAGCAGGTTCTTATACCTTGCTCTTACGGCAATTGTTACAGTCCTCTCGCATCAACCTTCCGCCTCTTAAACCATATCAATCTCTCAAACCTAAACCACCCTTGTTTGACGACACTCAAATTTGTGCATATCATCGCACACCTGGGCATGACACTGAGCATTGTTGTGCCCTCAAGGTTGCCATTCGCCAATGTCTGGGGAATGACACCTCTCTTCTTGACCACATTATCAATAAGCCTTCAACACTGCCCCTCTCATCAACTCTCAGATCAAGACCCTCTTGGTTCGACAAATCTAAATTTTGTCATTATCATCACACTCTGGGACATGACACTGAGCATTGTTGTGCTCTTAAAGCTATCATTCATCAACAACGGAGAAAGGATTCCCTTCTCATCAAGGATCCTCTTGACCACCCCTTCGACAAATCATCAACACCGACCCATGTCTCTCCAACCTCATCACCTAAGTCAAGATCTCCATGCCAGACTATGGTCCTTTTGTTGCCTTTGACCCCCTTATTCGACATCAACACAGTCCATCTGACCACTAAGCCTCAACCGATCTTGACCAATCTTTCAAACATTCTCCCTAGCCATTGGGGGAAGTCAACCTTCATCCAAGCTTCGACCAACCTTTCAACCCAGTCTCGACCAAATATCAATCACTCTTTTAATCTTAAACCTCAACCAAGTGTCCATCAACCCAAACCTCGACCAAACATTCGACTAGTCTCGACCAATCAGCAACCAAACATTCAACCTAAACATTCAACCAACCTTTTAATCCAAACATTCAACCAGTCTTGACCAATCAACGACCATGTCAACCAACTTCACACTGATCCATTAGCACGTGACCAATATGGAGTGAAGTAAATGAGGCAAGTTTGCCCTAATTGGCTCAGACCTTTCATTATCATGCACAAGTATGGATCAGGGACGTATCGTTTATCTTCTCTCGACGGATGACCAGAACCTAAGCCTCTTAATACGTTGCATCTACGACCATTCTATTGTTAGTCGAGTACTCATCCACTTGACATTTACCTTGAGCTCGTCCCTTGAGAAATCTCCATCCTCTTCATCCTCATTCCTTTCAACCCTACTCCCCTTAACAAATCCTATATACCCCTTTTATACAGTATGGATGCTTTGTCTTAATAAAAAGGAGCCCTTGACCTTCTATTGTCCTATCCATGACTCACATTTCTGTCAAAATAAATCAAGATGTCAAAATATCCAAGGTCAGCAACTTGAATCAAAAGGCAGACTGCTCTCTCGAAGGACAACTATACTATCATTATTGTAGCTAATAGACTGCTCCCTCGAAGGACAGCTATTCAAAGCCCTTATGTATAAAGCAAAATATAGACCACTCCCTCGAAGGATGGCTATGACTAACTCTTGCTATAAACAATAATCTTTTTTTGAAGCTTCTCGCATTGATCAGCTTCACAACATGACCACCAAGCAAATGACATCTCTATGCAGACTTCTCGCATTGATCAGTCTGCACCCAAAAAAAAAAAATTCAAAAATCATGGACTTGACTTATAGTTGTCTCAGGGTCTCCTATAAAAAGGGGCAAAGTTATCTCTGCTCTAAAATGGGTTACCCTATCCATATCCTATCACCTGCTCAAGGGACTTTGAGCTCACTTTAATGTCAAATTGATTTGATTACCGCTCTAACACAACACTGATCAATGACGTAATACATGAACGGGGATTTTATTCTAACAACCCCTATCTATGCTACCCTTCTGGTCCTTGTCAATGAAAGAGATATTTGCCTTTCACTTTTTCTCTACACTTTGGTCACATTCAACCCAACCTTTTTTTACCCAACCAATTCAATCCAAACCAACCTCAACATTTTTATCATGACATTATGACATCAGGCATCATCATTGTCCTTTTCACATAAGTTTCTATGGACACCAATACACATGGAAACTATTGACCAGACCCAATTTATGTTAAGTATAAACCAATACTTGCTGAAGCATAAATAGACCTCAATTCATTTTTAGCATACATCCATCACGAATATGGAAAATTGCTAGGGATGAAAGACCCTCGACCAATGTTACATAATACACCACTTGGAAAAGGATGTAACATCTTCTTTCTCCTCATCATTTCGACACTTGACCACATCTAATCATCGACCATTTTGCCTCTCAATCCAAACTACATTGGTCTAAGGCCCTACGACCGGGGCTATGTAGGCAGCACTCAGATGACACGACATCATCTGGGGTTAACTCGACCACCCTCGTTTGTTTGTCTTTCTGATGGATAAACCCTCTTTCCTCCTTTTGACCATGACCTTGACCTCGACCTTGACCAAGACCAATCCATGACCTTGACCTTGACCAAGACCAATTCCAACCCTTTGACCTTTCCTCTCTTTTAGGGAGAACTACATTGGCCTGAGGCCTTTCATACAAGGGCTATGTAGGCAGCACTCAGTGTTCTGAGGTTAGCTCGGCCACATCCTTTCATCCATTCATCCACCTCGACCAATGACCATTGGAGATCATGCCTATTTCTTCCGAATTTGACCACTTTCAAGACAATGTTACCTTGGTTATTTTTGCATGTATGCTACCTCACGGTTGGTTAGCAAAATTGTGCGCAGACTATTTTTAGACCCTCATAAGTATAGGATTGCAAGCCAGTTGATCCGCACTACTTGTGATATTTTCATGTTTCTAGGAGCACTTCTTGAGCCCAGGATACTTGGAACATGATGACCATTTGGAGCTTCAGCTAAAATTGAATGACCTGATCAGCATACGACTAAATGCTGGGGCCTGATTACTTCAATTTTAGCACTCCTCAACCCTTGACCTGCGATAATTAACCTGACCATCTCATGCAATGGTATGCATGTAATCACAACTTTTGCAGCGTTCACCCTCACCCTTTTTCATCCACTCTTTGTCAAATCAACACTCGATTCTCGGTTCCCTTCCCTCAACTTCTGCTTTGAGGGGGAATACCTCATCCACAATCAGGGCAGCCAATCCTTTTCCAATTTTTGTCTTGCAGTTCATTCGAACAACCAACAAGACAGAATTGACCATATCCATCACCTGGGGCAACCATCTCTTATTTTTGTCTTGCAGTTCATCCAAAACAACCAACAAGACAAAAAGGGGCAAATGTAGACACTGAAATTGTGTCTAACCCTTGTCATCCTCCTCTTAACCCCCATTTTTATTCTTCCATGCCTATTTTTCCCCTGTCAACCATTTTCCCATAAGCCTTGACTCTGGCAGCATGTAAAAATGAGTAGAGAGCTAAAGCTAGCCTCTGTCCCCATTCTGCATCTATCGACGACGGTCACTACCCAGTCGATGTTGCCGATGTCGGTCACTTATCGGTCAATATCAGTAATTTTACCGACGTCAGTTATCCTTAACACTGCATTCTCAACCCAAACACAGGAACCATTACCCATTATCTGTTATCCATTCGGTTGCCAATCAGTTTCCCGATCGGTTATCGAACCTTCCTTCAACTTCATCAGCAACCTCTTCCCTCGAACAATCGGCCAACTCTTATGATCAACCAATTCTGGCATCTAATGAATCTGTAATCAATCTCTCGTGTTCTGTCTCTCCAGTATAGGTATTCTGATACACTAAACTTCTGTGACATAGCGACAATATCAATCATGTCTTTGACTTTTATTTTCAGCACATAACAGGTAATCTTTGTTTTATGTTTTTGTTTTACACTCTGGTTATTGTTTTTCATTTGCTATCATTACCTAGATTTTAGAGTTAGCCCACAATCTCGACCTTATTTCCACCCGTATCACCTCTACCCACCCTGTCTAAAAAATATACAGCCTGTAACTCTGCCCAGATCCCTGTACAAACCCCCCAGACAATTCCTTCTAACTCCCAAACTGACTCCTTAACCCTTAGACAACATTTTACAACCCTAAACCCTGTCTAGACTTGACCAGACCCAACCAGACCCTGTCAAGAACTGCTACCCCAACCGACGCTGGTCATTACCCCGATTGATGCCGGCACTTTAACCAACGTCGGCACCCTTCCCTGACCAACGCCGGCACAGAGATCGACACCGACGACTGTGCAGAGCAATTTGCTGCATATCAAGTATGCATTTTGTTTTTTGTCTTTTATTTCCTTCATTCTGTCTTTCACTATTACTATTTTCTATCAAATATTCTATTTTTAATCAGTGGGTTGATATCCCTTAAGGAAGTCTTTGTACTTCTGGGATCAGGCTTTTGCTTGACAGCCCACCATATCTCCGTCTAACATTTTTCGTATTTAGTCTCTTTTTCTTTACAGGTGTCATTCTTTCACAGCCAAAGAGGAGTACCTTCTATCATCTAAATTTCAGTGTGCACGACTACATATGAGTATCTTCTAACCCTAGACCATCTCTTAGTTTCTCATTTCTATCGTTTGAATGTGAAAGCGAAATTAGCATAGAAACAATAGTATTACTAACAGCCATTACCAAACTATGCCAGCTTTTAGGTAAAGAGCATAAAATTAAGAGAGCCTTAATTTCATCATCAAAAACTATTTTGACTGAATTTAACTGATTTACTATTCCATGGAAATCATTAAGATGACTAGATACAGATCCACCTTCCTGCATTTGCAAATTAAATAATTACTTCATAAGATATACCTTACTTAAAGCTGAGGGTTTTTCGTATAAATTTTCTAAAGTATCTATTAACTCTATCGTTGTCTTTATCTGTGATAAGTTGGAAAACACAGAAGCTACCATGCTCAACCTTATAGCTCCAAGAGCCTTTCTATGAAGAACATTCTATTCTTCATCTTGCATATACGTGGGCTTTCTTGAAACCCCACCCAATGGTAAATATATATCTTTTTGATATAGATAATCTTCAATCTGTATCCTCCATAATTAATAATTCTTGCCATTGAATTTCTCCATTCTTAGTTTACCTTCTTTTGCCATTACTTTGCTCTCACTCAATCAGAAACTCATGTGAGTGAATTTTGTAATCAACAAACACTAACATGCTCTGATACCACTTGTTAGTGTTTAGAGCTTTGATACCACTTATTAGTGTTTAAAGCTCTGATACCACTTGTTAGGATCTAAGAGTATAATTAATTACTTTTGTATAAGCAACTAAACATATAATTAATCCAGAAGTAATAAGTAATTGGAAATTATAAATAATAAATAATAAGAGATATGAGAAACAATCAATCTTTTATTAAACTCTTCTAGAAGGAAATACAATGAAATAATCTATTTCTCTTCACACTTCTAAGATGTATAGTAATTGTCTCTCAAGATTTCTCTCTCTCTCTCAATTAGCTACAACCAACTCATTTATTGAGTTGTTTTCCTTACCTTACAATACTGCCCCATGGGTCCCTTAAATAGAATTGAAAGCCAACAATAATTAGCAAAATAGACTCAAGACTAATTTTAGTCTTTAAAAGCAAACTAACTATTCTCTTAAAATTAGAATAATTTTAGAAACGCACAGATGACCAATGTTAGTCTGAAGATGACTGATGTCGATCAACACCTAACTAATGCTGGTTACTATGTAGCTCAAGATAACCGATGTTGGTCGACACCTAACTAATGTCGGTTGGTTCTGATCAACGACAGTTACTATGTAGCTAAAGATAATTGATGTTAGTTGACCCCTAACGGATGTCAGTTGGTTCTGACTGATGATGGTTACTGTGTAAATTCAGCAACCTCCACATTAACTCATTAGTGAAGCTTTTAGCTCTACAACTCAAAAATATCCCACTTAGAGATAAATAATTGTACCTATACCTGTACAACAACATCCTTTAAATATCTTTGGCTTGTATTTCCCTCTTCGAGTTCAATCTTGAAGACCAATAGAAGTTGAATGAAGATTCAACTTCTATTTTGTTACCAGCTTTGTTAACATATCAGCAGGGTTTTTATCTATATGGATCCTTTTTAGCTTCAACTGTCCATCCTTCAATACTTGTCTAATGAAGTGGTACCTAAGTTGTATATATTTGGTTCTTGAATGAAAGGCTGAATTCTCTGCCAAATAAATTACACTTTGACTATCACTGTACAATCTACAACTCTCTTGCTTCTTTCCCAACTCTTCCATGAACCGAGTCATCCAAATTATTTCCTTGCTAGCCTCTATGACTGAAATGTATTCTACCTCTGTAGTAGACAAGGCAACAACCTTCTACAACTTTGAAATCTAGCTAATCGTCGTTCCACCAATAATGAACACATCCTATGGTGCTTCTCATGCCATATCTGAATCTACATACCCATGTAGAGAAGTGTTTGACCCTCCATAGCATAAATGACTACTGTTAGTCCCTCTCAGATATCTAAGAATCCACTGAACTACTTTCTAGTATTCCTTTCTTGGATTGGCAATAAACTTGCTGACAACTCCCACTACTTAGACAATATCAGGTCTCATACATACCATTGCATACATCAAGCTCCCAACTGCTGAAGCATATAGAACTCTACTCATGTACTCAACCTCATTATGTAATTTATGACACTGTTCTTTTCTCAACTTGAAGTGTCTGGCCATAGGTGTGCTTACCAATTTTATATCCTGGATATTGAACCTCTTCAACACCTTATTCACATAATCCTCTTGAGACAAAATTAAACTCTAATTTTTTCTATCTCTGTTAATACTCATGCCAAGGATTTTCTTTATTGCTCCTAAATCTTTCATGGCAAATGTGTGAGCTAATTTTACCTTAAACTTAGTAATTTCCTGCATGTGTGAACCTGCAACAAGCATATCATCTACATAAAATAAAAAGATAATATATCTACCATTATCCAATTTAGTCTTATGTCTCAGTTTTCCATTCTCTCCTTCCTTTAACTTGTATACCCATTTGTTTTTCAGTGATTTTTTTTTGGCTGGCAACTCAACCAAATCCCACGTATGGTTCTCTTTCAAGAAATCAATTTCCTCATTCATGCCATGCTACCACTGTTTCTTAGATTCTACCTGCATTGCCTCATCAAAACTTTCTCATTTTCCACCATCAGTGAGCAACAAGCAGTATAAAGAAGGGGCATAATGAATTAGAGGTTTACTTACCCTTTTAGACCTCCTTATGGGAGTTTGAGACTCAATTACATCTTGCTGTCTGCCCAAATTTCCTTCTAACAGTAACTAATCTCGATCATCTCTGATCGATGTTGGTCTGCACTCAACTGATGTCAATTCCACCTGATCGACATTAGTCTCTATCTGATCAATGTCGGTTCCCACTTGATCGATGTCAGTCTGCACCTTACTGATGTTAGTTTTTGAGTTTTTCTGAGTGATAATTTTTACCTATGAGCTCAATTTAAATCATAACTTCTTCTAAATCAAGATTGCCATGCTCAGAATTATTCAGCCTCTTGAGCTGATCACTGTACATCACCTTCTCATTGAAAACTATATCATGGCTTCTAATAATTTTGTTAGTTTCTAAATTCTACAATTGGAATCCAAAATCTCCAAAACTATAACTAATGAAAGTGCACTGCATAGATTTAGCTTCCAACTTATTTCTATTTTTTTTTATCAATGTAGACAAAAGCTTCAGAACCAAAAACTTTGAGAAATGAAAGATCTACTTTTTTACCTATCCAAGCCTCTTCTGGAATTCCATCATCTAGTGTAGTAGAAGGTCCTCTGTTAATCAGGTAAACTGTGGTATTTACAGCTTCTACCCAAAACTGTAAGGGCAAACTAGCATGAAACCTCATACTCTGTACATGCTCCATTATTGTTCTATTCATCCTTTCAACAACTCTATTTTTCTAAGGTGTCCTTAGAACCATCCTTTCCCTGCGTATTCCACTCATAGAATAGTAACTATTAAATTTATTGCTATAGTACTCACCACCATTATCAGATCTAAGAACTTCAATCTCAAACCTATTTCATTCTCAACCAAAGATTTCTATTTCTTAAATGTGTCAAAAACATCAGATTTCCTCTTTATGTAATAAACCCATACCTTTATTGTAGCATCATCAATGAAAGAAACATAATACTGTGATCCTTCAATAGAAGCTACCTGAGCTGGTCCCCACACGTCTGTGTGAACAAGCTCTAACTTGTGCTTCTTCTTTGTTGACATAGTTTTGAGAAACCTCACTTTCTTCTATTTCCTAAAAATATAATGCTCACAGAAGTCTAGATCTATGCTTTTCAAATATAAAATCTTACTTTTTGACTTAAGAACATTCATTCCCTTTTCATTCATGTTACCAAGCCTACAGTGCCACAACTTTACATCTACATCTAAAATAGATAAAATAGAAGGAGAATAATTAGTAATACAAGTAGATAGATAAAGTGTACCTACTCTCTTACCTCTTGCTAATACAAGTGCACCTTTGAAAACTTTCTAAAATTCAGCTGTGAGAGTTATTGTGCAACCCTCATCACCCAACTTTTCTGTAGAAATCAGATTTCTCTTCAGGATGGCTACATGCATGACATCCTTCAACACCGATGTGTTACCATTTTGCAATTTCAACTGTACTTTTCCTTTGGCAAGAATTTTACAAGGCTCATCATCCCCTAAATAAACTTTTCCAAAGTCTCCATGGACATAAGCATTAAAAAATTCTCTATTTGGTGTTGCATCGAAAGAGGCACCAGAATCTAAAACCCATGATTCTAATTTATTATCCAAAAAAAATATAAGAGAATCTTGTGCAACAATACCTACAAATTTTGCTTCTTTATTACCTTCATGCTAATTTTCTTTGTTATCCTTCAACCAACAATATTTCTTTGCATGCCCTTTCTTTCCACAATTCTAGCAAGTTATCCTTCCATTTCTAGATTTGGATCGACTTCTCATCTTTGACCTTGATTTCTCTTGCTTGCCCTTCTTTCTTTGCCTTCCTCTACTTTCAACACTTAAAGCATTACCTGATGTTTCCCCTGTGCTTTTCCTATGAATTGTTTCATTCAAGATTACACTAACAACATCATCAACTTTCAAAATATTTGAAGCAGATGTATTATTACTAACTGCCATTACCAAACTATGCCAGCTTTTAGGTAAAGAGCATAAGATTAAGAGAGCCTTAATTTCGTCATCAAAAACTATTTTGACTAAATTTAACTGATTTACTATTCCATGGAAATCATTAAGATGACTAGATACAGATCCACCTTCCTGCATCTGCAAATTAAATAATTGCTTCATAAGATATACTTTATTTAAAGCTGAGGGTTTTTCATATAAATTTGCTAAAGTATCTATTAACTCTACCGTTGTCTTTACCTGTGATAAGTTGAAAAACATAGAAGCTACAATGCTCAACCTTATAGCTCCAAGAGCCTTTCTATGAACAACATTCCATTCTTCATCTTGCATATATGTGGGCTTTCTTGAAACCCCACCCAATGGTAAATATAGATCATTTTGATATAGATAATCTTCAATCTATATCCTCCATAATTGATAATTCTTGCCATTAAATTTCTCCATTTTTAATTTACCTTTTTTTGCCATTACATTGCTCCCACTCAATCAAAAAATCATGTGAGTGAATTTTGTAATCAACAAACACTAACATGCTCTGATACCACTTGTAAGTGTTTAGAGCTTTGATACCACTTATTAGTGTTTAAAGTTCTGATACCACTTGTTAGGATCTAAGAGTATAATTAATTACTTTTGTATAAGCAACTAAACATGAAATTAATCCAGAAGTAATAAGTAACTGAAAATTATAAATAATAAATAATAAGAGATAGGAGAAACAACCAATCTTTAATTAAACTCTTCTAGAAGGAAATACAATGAAGAAATACATTTCTCCTCACACTTCTAAGATGTATAGTAATTCTCTCTCAAGAGTTCTCTCTTTCTCTCAATCAGCTACAACCAAATCATTTATTGAGTTGTCTTCCCTCACTTACAATACTACCCCATGGGTCTCTTAAATAGAATTGAAAGGCAACAATAATTAGCAAAATAGACTCAAGACTAATTTTAGTCTTTAAAATCAAACTAACTATTCTCCTAAAATTAGAATAATTTTGAAAATGCAGAGATGACTAATGTCAATCTGAAGATGACTGATGTCGATCAACACCTAACTGATGCTGGTTACTATGTAGCTAAAGATAACTGATGTTGGTCGACCCCTAACTGATGTTGACTAGTTTTGATCGATGACAGTTACTATGTAGCTAAAGATAATTGATGTTAGTCGACCCCTAACAGATGTCAGTTGGTTCTGATCGATAATGGTTACTGTGTAAATTTAGAAACCTCCACATTAGCTCATTAGTGAAGCTTTTAGCTCTAAAACTCAAAAATATCTCACTTAGAGATAAACAATTGCACCTATACCTGTACAGCAACATCCTCTAAACATCTCTATCTTTTTTCTCCCTCTTCAAGTTTAATCTTGAAGACCAACAGAAGTTGAATGAAGATTCAACTTCTCTTTTGTTATCGGCTTTGTTAACATATCAGTAGGGTTCTTATCCATATGGATCTTTTCTAGCTTCAACTGTCCATCCTCCAATACTTGTATGATGAAGTGGTACCTAAGTTATATATGTTTGGTTCTTGAATGAAAGACTGAATTCTCTACCAAATAAATTACACTTTGACTATCACTGTACAATCTACAACTCTCTTGCTCCATTCCCAACTCTTCCATGAACTGAGTCATCCAAATTATTTTCTTGCTAGCCTCTATGACTGCAATGTATTATGCCTTTGTAGTAGACAAGGCAACAACCTTCTGCAACTTTGAAATCTAGCAAACCGTCATTCCCCCAATAATGAACACATCCTATGGTTCTTCTCCTGCCATATCCAAATCTACATACCCATGTAGAGAAGTGTTTGACCATCCATTACATAAATGACTATTGCTAGTCCCTCTCAGATATCTGAGAATCCATTGAACTACTTTCTAGTATTCTTTTCTTGGATTGGCCATAAACTTGCTGACAACTCCCACTACTTGGGCAATATCAGGTCTCATACATACCATTGCATACATCAAGCTCCCAACTGCTGAAGCATATGGAACTCTACTCATGTACTCAACCTCATCATGTGATTTAAGACACTGTTCTTTGCTCAACTTGAAGTTTCCAACCATAAGTGTGCTTATCAATTTTACATCTTGCATATTGAACCTCTTCAACACCTTATTCACATAATCTTCTTGAGACAAAATCAAACTGTGATTTTGCTGTCTCTCTTAATACTCATACCAAGGATTTTCTTTGCTGCTCCTAAATCCTTCATGGCAAATGTGTGAGCTAATTTTACCTTAACCTCAATAATTTTCTACATGTGTGAACCTATAACAAACATATCATATAGTAACAAGATAATATATCTACCATTATCTAATTTGGCCTTATGTCTCAGTTTTCCATTCTTTCTTTCCTTTAACCTGTATACCCATTTATTTTTTAGTGCTTTCTTTCTGGCTAGCAACTCAACCAAATCCCACGTATAGTTCTCTCCTAAGGAATTAGTTTCCTCATTAATGCCATGCTCCCACTGTTTCCTAGATTTTACTTACATTGCCTCATCAAAAATTTCTGGTTCTCCACCATCAGTGAGAAACAAGTAGTATAGAGAAGGAGAATAACAAATTGGAGGGTTACTTACACTTTCAGACCTCCTTATGGGCGTTTGAGACTCAATACAACTTGCTGTCTACCCAAATTTCTTTCTAACAGTGACTGATCCCGATCATCTCTGATCGATGCCAGTCTACACCCGACCAATGTCGATTCCACCTAATCGATGTCAGTCTCTGTCTGACCAACGTCGATTCCCTCTTGATCGAAGTCAATTTCTATGTTTTTTTGTGAGCGATGATTTTTAACCATGAGCTCATTTTGGATCATAACTTCTTCCAAATCAAGATTGCCTTGCTTAGAATTATTTAGCCTCTTGAGCTGATCACTGTACATCACCTTCTCATTAAAAACTACATTATGGCTTCTAATAATTTTGTTAGTTTCTAAATTCCACAATTGGAATCTGAAATCTCCAAAACTATAACCAATAAAAGTGCATCGCATAGATTTAGCATCCAACTTCTTTCTATTTTCTTTATCAATATGCACAAAAGCTTCAGAACCAAAAACTTTGAGAAATGAAAGATTTAGCTTTTTACCTATCCAAGCCTCTTTTAGAATTCCACCATCTAGTGCAATAGAAGGTCCTCTGTTAGTTAATTAAACCATAGTATCTACAGCTTCTGCCAAAAATTGAAAGAAAAAACCAGCATGCATCCTCGTACTCTGTGCACACTCCATTATTATTCTATTCATCCTTTTAGCAACTCTATTTTGCTGAAGTGTCCTTAGAACCATCTTTTCTCTGTGTATTCCACACATAGAATAGTAACTATTGAATTTATTGCTGTAGTACTCAACACCATTGTCAGATCTAAGGCACTTCAATCTCAAACCTATTTCATTCTCAACCAAAGCTTTCTATTTCTTAAATATGTCAAAAATATCATATTTTCTTTTTATGCAATAAATTCATACCTTTCTTGTAGCATCATCAATGAAAGAAACATAATACTATGATCCTCTAATAAAATCTATCTGAGCTGGTCCCCATACGTCTATGTAAACAAGCTCCAACTTGTGCTTCTTTTTTGTTGACCCAGTTTTGAGAAACCTCATTTTCTTCTATTTTTCAAAAATACAAAGCTCACAAAAATCTAGATCTATGCTTTTTAAATTTGAAAGCTTACCTTTTGACTTAAGAACCTTCATTTTCTTCTCACTCATGTGACCAAGCCTACAGTGCTGAAGCTTTGCATCTACATCTGAAATAGATAAAATAGAAAAAAAATAATCAGTAATACAAGTAGATAGATAAAGTTTACTTACTCTCTTACCTATTACTAATACAAGTGCACCCTTAGAAACTTCTAAGATTCAGCTATGAGAGTTACTGTGCAACCCTCATCACTCAACTTTTCTACAAAAATTAGATTCCTCTTCAGAATGGGTACATGCATGACATCCTTCAACACCCATGTGTTTTTATTCTACAATTTCAGCTGCACTTTTCTTTTGCCAACAATTTTACAAGGCTCGTCATCCCCTAAATAAATTTTTCCAAAGTCTCCATGGACATAATCATTGAAAAATTCTCTATTTAGGGTTGCATGGAAAGAGGCACCAAAATCTAAAACTCATGATTCTACTTTATTATCCAAAGAAAATATAAGAGCATCTTGTGCAACAATACCTATAATTTTTGCTTCTTTATTACCTTCATGCTGATTTTCTTTGTTATCCTTCAACTAACAACATTTATTTGCATGCCCTTTCTTTCCACAATTCTAGCAGGTTATCCTTCTATTTCTGGATTTGGATCTACTTCCCATTTTTGACCTTGATTTCTCTTGCTTGCCCTTTTCTCTTTGCCTTCTCCTGCTTTTATCACTTAAAGCATTACCTGATGTTTCTTCTGTGCTTTTCCTATGAATTTCTTCATTCAAAATTATACTAATAACATCATCAACTTTCAAGATATTTGAAGCAGATGCAGTATTACTAACTACCATTATGAAACTATGTCAGCTTTCAGGTAAAGAGCATAATATTAAGAGAGCCTTAATTTCATCATCAAAAACTATTTTGACTAAATTTAACTGATTTACTATTCCATAGAAATCATTAAGATGACTAGATACAGATCCACCTTCCTGCATTTACAAATTAAATAATTGCTTCATAAGATATACCTTATTTGAAGCTGAGGGTTTTTCATATAAATTTGTCAAAGTATCTATTAACTCTACCATTGTATTTGCCTATGATAAGTTGGAAAACACAGAAGCTGCCAGGCTTAACTTTATAGCTCCAAGAGCCTTTTTATCAAGAACATTCCATTCTTCATCTTGCATATCTGTGGGCTTTCTTGAAACCCCACCCAATGGTAAATATAGATCTTTCTGATATATATAATCTTCAATCTCCATCCTCCATAATTGATAATTTTTGCCATTGAATTTATCCATTCTTAGTTTACTTTTTTCCACCAATACTTTGCTTCCACTCAATCAAAAACCTCTGTGAGTGAATTCTATAATCAATAGCCACTAACACATTTTGATACCACTTATTAGTGTCTCAAGCTCTTGTACCACTTGTTAAGATCTTAGAGTGCAATTGATTACTTTTGTATAAGCAACTAGACATATAATTATATCAAAAGTAATAAGTAACTAAAAATTAGAAATAACAAATAATAGGAGATACAAGAAATAATCAATTTTATATTAAACTCTTTCAGAATGAAATACAATAAATAAATCTCTTTCTCCTCACACCTCTAAGATGTACAATAATTCTCCTTCAAGAGTTCTCTCTCTCTCTCTCAATCAACTATAACTAACTCAATTATTGAGTTGTCTCTCCTCACTTACAATACTGCCCCATGGGTCTCTTAAATAGAATTGAAAGTCAACAATAATTAGAAAAATAGACTCAAGACTAATTTTAGTCTTTACATGTAAACTAATTGTTCTCCTAAAATTAGAATAATTATTTAAATGCACAGATGACCGATGTCGATCTGAAAATGATCGATGTCGGTTGACCCTTAACCGATGCCAATTACTATGTAGCTAAAGATAACTAATGTCGATCGACCTCTAATCGATGTCAGTTGGTTTTGATCGATGATGGTTACTGTGTAGCTAAAGATAACTGATATCAGTCGACCCCTAATCGATGTCGATTAGTTTTGACCAATGATGGTTACTGTGTAAATTTAGCAACCTCCATATTAGCTCATTAGTGAATCTAATAGCTCTATAACTCAACAATCTCCCACATGGAGATAAACAACTGCACCTATACCTGTACAGCAACATCTTCTATACATCTCTGGTTTGTTTCTCCTTCTTCAAGTTTAATTTTGAAGACCAAAAAAAGCTGAATGAAGATTCAACTTCTCTTTTATTATCGACTTTATTAACATATGAGTAGGGTTCTTATCCGTATGGATCTTTTCCAGCTTTAACTGTCCATCCTCCAATACCTCTCTAATGAAGTGGTACCTAAGCTGTATATGTTTGGTTCTTGAATGAAAGGCTAAATTATTTGCCAAATAAATTACACTTTGACTATCACTATATAATTTGCAACTATTTTTCTCCTTTCCCAACTCTTCTATGAATCGAGTCATCTAAATCATTTCTTTGCTAGCCTCTATGATTTCAATGTATTCCACCTCTGTAGTAGATAAGACAACAACCTTCTGCAACTTTGAAATCTAGCTAATCGTTGTTCCACCAATAATGAACACATATCTTGTGGTGCTTCTCTTGCCACCCAAGTCACCTGCCATATCTAAATCTACATACCTATGTAGAGAAGTGTTTGACCCTCTATAGCATAAATGCCTACTCCTGGTCCCTCTCAAATATCTGAGAATCCATTGAACTGCTTTTCAATGTTTCTTTCCTAGATTGGTCATAAACTTACTGAAAACTCTCACTGCTTGGGCAATATCAGGTCTAGTACATACCATTGCATACATCAAGCTCCCAACTACTGAAGCATATGGAACTCTACTCATGTAGTCAACCTCATCATGTGATTTAAAACACTATTCTTTTCTCAACTTGAAGTGTCCAGCCATAGGTTTGCTTATCGATTTTGCATCTTACATATTGAACCTCTTCAACACCTTATTCACATAATCCTCTTGAGACAAAATCAAACTATGATTTTTTTTGTCTCTCTTAATACTCATTCCAAGGATTTTATTTTCTTTTCCTAAATCTTTCATGGCAAATGTGTGAGCTAATTTTACCTTAAACTCAATAATTTTCTGCATATCTGAACCTACAACAAGCATATCATCTACATACAATAACAGGATAATATATCTACCATTATCCAATTTGGCCTTATGTCTCAGTTGTCCATTCTCTCCTTCCTTTAATTTGTATACCTATTTCTTTTTTAGTGCTTTCTTTTTGGCTGGCAACTCAACTAAATCCCACATATGGTTCTCTTCTAAGGAATTAATTTCCTCATTCATGCCATGCTCCCACTATTTTCTAGATTCTACTTGCATTGTCTCATCAAAACTTTCTGGTTCTCCACCATTAGTGAATAATAAGTAGTATAAAGAATTAGAATAATGAATTAGAGGTTTACTTACCTTCTCAAACCTCCTTATGGGCATTTGAGACTCAATTACAGCTTGATGTTTGCCTTAATTTTCTTTTGACAGTGACTGATCCTGATAATCTCTGATCGATGTCAGTCTGCACTTGACTGATGTCGATTCCACCTGATCGACATCAGTCTCTATCTGACCGATGTCAGTTACCACTTGACCGATGTTGGTCTCCACTTGATCGATGTCAATTTTTGTGTTTTTTTGTGAGTGATGATTTTTATCTATGAGCTCATTCTGGATCATAGCTTCTTTCAAATCAAGATTACTCTGCTTAGAATTATTCAGCCTCTTGAGCTAATCACTGTACATCACCTTCTCATTAAAAACTACATCACAGCTTCTAATAATTTTGTTAGTTTCTAAATTTCACAACTGAAATCCAAAATCTCTAAAACTATAACCAATGAAAGTGCACCGCATAGATTTAGCATCCAACTTCCTTCTATTTTCTTTATCAATGTGCATAAAAGCTTCAGAACCAAAAACTTTGAGAAATGAAAGTTCTATTTTTTTACTTGTCTAAGCCTCTTCTGGAATTCCACCATCAAGTGTAGTAGAAGGTCCTCTGTTAATCAGGTAAACTGAAGTATCTACAGCTTTTGCCTAAAACTATAAGGGCAAACCATTATGCAACCTCATACTCCGTGCACACTCTATTATTATTCTATTCATCCTTTTAGCAACTCCATTTTGCTAAGGTGTCCTTGGAACCGTCATTTCTTTGTGTATTTCACTCATAGAATAGTAATTGTTGAATTTATTACTGCAGTACTCACCACCATTATCAGATCTAAGGCACTTCAATCTCAAACCTATTTCATTTTCAACTAAAGATTTCTATTTCTTAAATGTGTCAAAAACATCAAATTTTCTCTTTATGCAATAAACTCATATCTTTCTTGTAGCATCATCAATGAAAGAAACATAATAATGTGATCCTCTAAAAGAAGCTACCTGAGCTGGTCCCTATACGTCTGTGTGAATAAGCTCCAACTTGTGCTTCTTCTTTGTTGACCCAATTTTGATAAACCTCAATTTTTTCTGTTTCCCAAAAATATAATGCTCACAAAAATATAGATCTATGTTTTTCAAATCTGAAAGCTTACCTTTTGACTTAAGAACATTCATTCCCTTCTCTCTCATGTGACTAAGCCTATAGTGCCACAACTTTGTATCTACATCTGAAGTAGATAAAATAAAAAGAGAATAATCAGTAATACAAGTAGATAGATAAAGTGTATCTACTCTCTTATCTCTTGTTAATACTAGTGCACTCTTAAAAACTTTCTAAGAGTCAGCTATGAGAGTTACTGTGCAACCCTCATCACCCAACTTTCTTACAGAAATCAGATTCCTCTTCAGGATGGGTACATGCATGACATCCTTCAACACCCATGTGTTGCCATTCTTCAATTTTAGCTGCACTTTTCCTTTGCCAACAATTTTACAAGGCTCATCATCCTATAAATAAACTTTTCCAAAGTCTCCATGGACATAATCATTGAAAAATTTTCTATTTGAGGTTGCATCGAAAGAGGCACCAGAATCTAAAACCCATGAATCTATTTTATTATCCAAAGAAAATATAAGAGCATCATATGCAATAATACCTACAACTTTTGCTTCTTTATTACCTTCATGCTAATTTTTTTTATTATCTTTCAACCAACAATCTTTCTTTGCATGCTCTTTCTTTCCACAATTCCAGTAGGTTATCCTTCCATTTCTAGATTTAGATCTACTTCCCATCTTTGACTTTGATTTCCCTTGCTTGCCCTTCTCTCTTTGCCTTCTCCTGCTTTCAACACTTAAAGCATTACCTTATGTTTCCCCTGTGCTTTTCTTATGAATTTCTTCATTCAAAATTACACTAACAACATCATCAACTTTAATGATATTTGAAGCAGATGTAGTATTACTAACTGCTATTACCAAACTATGCCAGCTTTCAGGTAAAGAGCATAAGATTAAGAGAGCCTTAATTTTATCATCAAAAACTATTTTGACTAAATTTAACTGATTTACTATTCCATAGAAATCATTAAGATGACTAGATATAGATCTACCTTCTTATATTTGCAAATTAAATAATTGCTTCATAAGATATACCTTATTTAAAGCTAAGGGTTTTTCATATAAATTTGTCAAAGTATCTATTAACTCTACCATTGTCTTTGCCTGTGATAAGTTAGAAAACACAGAAGCTGCTAGGCTCAACCTTATAGCTCAAAGAGCCTTTCTATCAAGAACATTCCATTCTTCATCTTGCCTATCTATGGGCTTTCTTGAAACTCCACCTAACTGTAAATATAGATCTTTTTGATACAGATAATATTTAATTTGTATCCTCCATAATTGATAATTCTTGCCATTGAATTTCTCTATTTTTAGTTTACTTTATTTTGCCATTGCTTTGCTCTCACTCAATCAAAAACCCCTATGAGTAAATTTTGTAATCAACAAATACTAACACACTCTGATACCACTTGTTAGTGTTTAGTTCTCTAATACCACTTGTTAGTGTTTAGATCTCTAATACCACTTGTTAGAATCTTAGAGTACAATTGATTATTTTTGTATAAGCAACTAAACATGGAATTAAACTAGAAGTAATACGTAACTAGAAATTAGAAACAAAAAATAATAGGAGATACGAGAAACAACCAATCTTGTATTAAACTCTTCCAAAAAGAAATACAATGAAAAAATCTCTTTCTCCTTACACCTCTAAGATGTATAGTAATTCTCCCACAAGAGTTCTCTCTCTCTCTCAATCAACTACAACCAACTAAATTATTGAGTTGTCTTCCCTCACTTACAATACTACCCCATGGGTCTCTTAAATAGAATTGAAAGCCAACAATAATTAAAAAAATAGACTCAAAACTAATTTTAGTCTTTACATGTAAACTAACTGTTCTCATAAAATTAGAACAATTTTAGAAATGCACAGATGACCGATGTCAGTCTAAAGATGATCAATGCTAGTTGACCCCTAATCGATGCCAGTTATCATGTAGCTAAAGATAACTGATGTCAGTCAACCCCTAACCGATGTTAGTTGGTTCTGACTGATGACGGCTACTATGTAGCTAAAGATAACCGATGTCAATTGACCCCTAATCGATGTCAGTTGGTTCTGACTGATAACAGTTACTGTAGAAATTTAGCAACCTCCACATTAGATTATTAGTGAAGTTTTTAGCTCCACAACTCAACAATCTCCCACTTGGAGATAAACATCTACACCTATACTTGTACAGCAACATCCTCTAAACATCTCTGGCTTGTTTCTCCCTCTTCAAGTTCAATCTTGAAGACCAACAAAAATTGAATGAAGATTCAACTTCTCCTTTGTTACCAGCTTTGTTAACATATCAGTAGGGTTCTTATTTGTATGGATCTTTTCTAGCTTTAACTGCCCATCCTACAATACATGTCTAATGAAGTGGTACCTAAGCTATATATGTTTGGTTTTTGAATGAAAGGCTAAATTCTTTGCCAAATGAATTACACTTTGACTATCACTGTATAATCTACAACTCTCTAGCTTATTTTTCAACTCTTTCATGAACTGAGTCATCTAAATCATTTCCTTGCTAGCCTCTATGACTGTAATGTATTATGTCTCTGTAGTAGACAAGGAAAAAACCTTCTACAACATTGAAATCTAACTAACCACTGTTCTACCAATAGTGAACACATCTTGTGGTGCTTCTCCTGCCATCCAAATCACCTGCCATATCCAAATCTACATACCCATGTAGAGAAGTTCTTGACCCTCCATAACATAAATGCCTATTGTTGGTCCCTCTTAGATATTTGAGAATCCACTGAACTATTTTTCAATGTTTCTTTTTTGGATTGGCCATAAACTTGCTAACAACTCCCACTACTTGGGCAATATCAGGTCTAGTACATACCATTACATACATCAAGATTTCAATTGCTAAAGCATATGGAACTCTACTCATGTACTCAACCTCATCATGTGATTTAGGAAACTATTCTTTGCTCAACTTGAAGTGTCTAGTCATAGGTGTGCTTACTGGTTTTACATCCTGCATATTTTTGTGTTTTTTTGTGAGTGATAATTTTTACCTGTGAGCTCATTTTAGATCATAACTTCTTCCAAATCAAGATTGCCTTGCTCAGAATTATTTATCCTCTTAAACTGATCACTGTACATCACATTCTCATTGAAAATGACATTATGGCTTCTAATAATTTTGTTAGTTTCTAAATTTTACAACTAAAATTCAAAACCTCCAAAACCATAACCAATGAAAGTGTACTGCATAGATTTAGCATCCAGCTTCCTTCTATTTTCTTTATCAATGTGCACAAAAGCTTTATAACTAAAAACTCTAAAAAATGAAAGATCTACCCATTTTCTTGTCTAAGCCTCTTCTAGAATTCCACCATCTAGTGCAGTAGAAGGTCCTTTATTAATCAGGTAAACCACAATATCTACAACTTTTACTTAAAACTATAAAGGCAAACCAGCATGCAACCTCATACTCCATGCACACTCCATTATTGTTCTATTCATCCTTTCAACAACTCTATTCTTTTGAGGTGTCCTTGTAACCATCCTTTCCCTGTGTATTCCACTCATAGAACAATAACTATTGAATTTAATGCTGTAGTACTCACCACCATTGTCAGATCTAAGGCACTTCAATCTCAAACCTATTTCATTCTCAACCAAAGCTTTTTATTTCTTAAATGTGTCAAAAACATCATATTTATTCTTTATGCAATAAACTCATACCTTTCTTGTAGCATCATCAATGAAAGAAACATAATATTGTGATCCTCTAATAAAAGCTACCTGAGCTAGTCTCCACACGTCCATGTAAACAAGCTCCAAATTGTGCTTTTTCTTTGTTGACCCAATTTTGAGAAACCTCACTTTCTTCTATTTTTCAAAAATACAATACTCATAGAAATCTAGATCTATGCTTTTCAAATCTAAAAGTTTATCTTTTGACTTAAGAATATTCATTCCCTTTTCACTCATGTGACCAAGCTTACAGTGCCACAACTTTACATCTACATCTGAAGTAGATAAAATAGAAGGAGAATAATCAGTAATACAAGTAGATAGATAAAATGTACCTACTCTCTTACCTCTTAATAATACAAATGCATCCTTGGAAACTTTCCAAGATTCAACTGTGAGAGTTACTATGCAACCCTCATCACCCAACTTTCATGCAGAAATCAGATTTCTCTTCAGGATGGGTACATGCATGACATATTTCAACACCCATGTGTTGCCATTCTACAATTTCAACTACACTTTTTCTTTGCCAACAATTTTACAAGGCTCATCATCCCTTAAATAAACTTTTCCAAAGTCTCCATGGACATAATCATTGAAAAATTTTCTATTTGAGGTTGCATGGAAAGAGGCACTAAAATCTAAAACCCATGATTCTACTTTATTATCCAAAGAAAATATAAGAGCATCTTGTGCAACAATACCTGCAACTTTTGCTTCTTTATTACCTTCATGCTGATTTTCTTTGTTATCCTTCAACCAACAATCTTCCTTTGCATGCCCTTTCTTTCCACAATTCTAGCAGGTTATCCTTCTATTTCTGGATTTGGATCTACTTCCCATTTTTGACCTTGATTTCTCTTGCTTGCCCTTTTCTCTTTGCCTTCTCCTGCTTTTATCACTTAAAGCATTACCTAATGTTTCTTCTGTGCTTTTCCTATGAATTTTTTCATTCAAAATTATACTAACAACATCATCAACTTTCAAGATATTTGAAGCAGATGCAGTATTACTAACTACCATTATGAAACTATGTCAGCTTTCAGGTAAAGAGCATAATATTAAGAGATTCTTAATTTCATCATCAAAAACTATTTTGACTAAATTTAACTGATTTACTATTCCATATAAATCATTAAGATGACTAGATACAGATCCACCTTCTTGCATTTGTAAATTAAATAATTGCTTCATGAGATATACCTTATTTGAAGCTGAGGATTTTTCTTATAAATTTGCCAAAGTATCCATTAACTCTACCATTGTCTTTGCCTGTGATAAGCTAAAAAACATAGAAGCTGTTAGGCTCAACCTTATAACTCCAAGAGCCTTTCTATCAAGAATATTTCATTCTTCATCTTACATATCTGTGGGCTTTCTTGAAACCCCACCCAACGGTAAATACAGATCTTTTTGATATAGATAATCTTCAATCTGCATCTTCCATAATTGATAATTTTTGCCATTAAATTTTACCATTCTTAATTTACTTTCTTCTGCCATTGCTTTGCTCCCACTCAATCAGAAACCCCTGTGAGTGAATTCTATAATCAATAAACACTAACACGCTCTGATACCACTTGTTAGTGTTTAGAGCTCTGATACCACTTGTTAGGATCTTAAAGTACAAATAATTTTGTATAAGCATCTAAACACAGAATTAAACCAGAAGTAATAAGTAATTAGAAATCAGAAACAACAAATAATAAGAGATACAAGAAACCACCAATCTTGTATTAAACTCTTTTAGATTGAAATACAATGAAAAAATCTCTTTCTCCTCACACCTCTAAGATGTATAGTAATTCTCCCTCAAGAGTTCTCTCTCTCTCTCAATCAACTACAACCAACTCAATTATTGAGTTGTCTTCTCTCACTTACAATACTACCCCATGGGTCTCTTAAATAGAATTGAAAGCCAACAATAATTAGAAAAATAGACTCAAGACTAATTTTAGTCTTTACATGCAAACTAAATATTCTCCTAAAATTAGAACAATTCTAGAAATGCACAGATGACTGATGTCAGTCTGAAGATGATTGATGTCAGTCAACCCCTAACCAATGCCGGTTACTATGTAGCTAAAGATAACTGATGTCAGTCGACCTCTAACCGATGTCAGTTGGTTCTGACCGATGACGGTTACTGTGTAGCTAAAGATAATCAATGTCGATCAACCCCTAACCAATGTTGGTTGGTTTTGACCGATGACAGTTACTATTTAAATTTAGCAACCTCCACATTAGCTCATTAGTGAAGCTTTTAGCTGCACAACTCAACACCTGACACCCTTATCATTATGATGTGTGAATTTAGGGGGTAGGCCCTAATACAAAGCCACATATTGATTACAATATAGATCTCTTTTGAGCCCCTAAACACAACCCAAAACCAACCGTAGAATTCCTCTTTATTACATTCTCTACAAGCCAACTTCTATCACATTAATTCCTAAGGCATGTGCCAAAAACAAGATTAATTAAAATTTTAGGGATTAACATCTCTCTTAGAGTGTGATTGGTTTTTTTTGATATTTTATTGACTTCTCTTTGTTTGAGTAGTGAGTCTATTTTTACTTTCTATCTCCCCTCTCTCACATGGTTCTCACTCACCAATAACGAAGAGACCTTGTGGAGAAAAATATATCACCAATCCAACCTACCTCTTCCACCTATTCATCTATGGACTATACCTCTAAATTGATAGACTTTCCTCACTCTTCGAAAAGGCCTACCTTCCCTTGAAAGGTCCCTTAAGGAGATGAGGATTTTACTGCTATCCTAGACAATAATCATATAGCCTTACAACATTACCTTACAACCACATCTTACTATGTTCTGGCTCCAATACCATCTGTAGATCCACTTTATGGCATGCCTCCAATTACATGGGGAATACCTCCATTACCATAGTTACTACACAACCATTAACTACCCAATCATCCTCATCAACCAACAATCCCTTTGAGACTACGATTGAAAAACAACCAACTTAAACTACCACCACCCTTATAACTTTTACTCTTAACAACCACTCCTCCACTATAGGAATGCCTACTTCTAGCACTACCAACCTTATTCTAGCTACCTTCAACCTATCAACCACCTTTCTACTTCAAATCCTTGTGGTTTCCATACCCTCTACCTTACCACCGATTAGTACAAGGTTTACCACCCTTCAATCAGTCACCAACCCAACTATCACTCCCATCCAACAAGCACCCCTTGGACCAACCTTTAGATAAATACCTAATCTACAAGGGCATGTAATTACTACCCAACCACTTACCTCTACCTACCCTTATGTATCTTCTACCCAACCATTGACATCCACCTACTCATATGTTGAAGCCTCCCAAACATCTACCCACTATCCATATGTCTCTCAACCACCTCATTAATATGCATCTTATAACCCTTCAGGTACACAACCCCAAGCAGAACTAATGAATATGCTTATAGACAAGATGAAAACTTTAGAGTCATCTATATGAAGTGCTCATAACATCTTGTCATATGAACAAATTTATACTGAGTCCATCCATCCATTTGTATCAATCAATCCATATCCTCCCCAATGGGAAGTCCCTAAGTTCTTTAAGTTTTAAAGTAAGGAGCATCCCCAACAACACCTTAGGTCATTTATGTATGCTTGTTATCTCATCACCTATGATTATACCCTTATCCTTGACACCTTCCCCATGTCTCTTCCAATTTGGCATTGGATTGGTATAGCTCCTTACCCAAGCATTATATCTTCTCATTTACCCAACTAGCCCAAACCTTCTTGGCTCGTTGGGGGAGCCTTACTATCCAAATTTCATTTTATCAATATCTATCAATATATCCATGAAATTTTCTATAACCAACTTCTATTCTATCTAATAGTTTGAAGATGAATCCATTGACAATTTTTTGGCTCGTTGGAGGAGCCTTATTAACCAAATTTCATTTTATTTAACTCAACATGAAATCATAGGGCTCTTTGGTTAGGCATGTGCTAAGCATATCTCCTTTACCCTACGTGTCCAAAGCTTCTGAACCTTAAATGAAGCTTTTACCATGGCCCATAATTTGGAGAATTGAGAAATTGATGAAGGTAATCTTAAGCTCAAAAAAAGGAACTTAACCTATAAAACCTATTAGGCTTATTATTCTAAGACAAGAAACCAGTTCAATACCAACAATAAGAACAAGGGAATTATGAATGCAATTGTCCTTAAATCTTCTCCTCTACCATATGTTAACCAATCCAATTCTTTTATTTCCTCAAATCAAAAATTGAGGAACCAAACCCAAAGCAACTAGAATAAATTCATTCCACTTAGAGAATCATATGCTTCCATCTTGGAGAATCTATTGAAAGCTAATATCATTCAACTTCCTCTTATCAAGCCACCCCAACATTTTGACTCCTCTCTTCCTGCACCTAGTTGGTATAATGAGAATGATTTACGTGCCTTTCATAGAGTGATAGGACATGATGTCAATAGGTGAAAAATGTAGAGTAAAAAATTACTCTACGTTGCATTTTGATTTTCAATTACATGCTACAAAATTTTGTTTCCACATACTTTGATCTGAGATGGTGAAGTTCTAAAATAGAGCATGGGTTCTATTTCCCTTTTGATTCATTTTTGTCTAAGTGTCGAAGTCAAGCAAAAGCTGTCAAGTGTCATCATCCAAGGCACCTTTCATATTTTCTATAAGTTGGTTGGGACGTGCCACGTATCTCATAGCAACTCAGTGGAATGCAAAAAGTGTTAGCATCCACATTTCATATCAGCACATATGTTTTAAATCTCTTTTTAGTAGAAGGTTTCAACAAGCTAAGTATCAGGATCAGGTGAAAAGCACCAAGTGACAATCATGGAATGTTTCAAATTGCTTTTTTGAAAGTGACAAAAGATGCCACATATCCTAGCTAAAGAGAGTGGAAGCCACCACGTGTCGACATCTAAAATATGTTCGATTAAATTCCTTGGTTCAATATGTTTGGTTCAATGCCTTGGTTCAATATGTTCAGTTAAATGCCTCAGTTTATGTGTAAACGGTGTGCAGTGTTGAACCATTGAACCATTTTTGGTTCAATTAGTCAGTTCAACAACTTAGTACAATCGGGCAACTCAAAGGAGCATCCCAAGAAACCAAAGGATAAGTTCTCTTTCAAAAGGCAGTAAGGTGCAACCAAACCATTCAAGCCGAGGCTGCCAAGTGTCATCTACTGAGCCCCTTTTACTCCATTCCCAGAAGTAGCAAAAGATGCCACATACCCCTAGCAGAAGCAGCAAAAGCTGCCACATGTCGACATCTAAAAGATCTTCTTTGTGTTTTATTGCTGAATAAAGACTATGGTGGGTCCCAGGTTTTATTTCTAAAAGTCTGTGTAAGCTACCAAGTGTCACCATCCGTAGGAGCCTAACATGCATCTCGAATGTTTCCACAGTCTAGCTAAAAAATAGCAGAGATTGCCAGATGTCCTTTGTTGAAGCAAGAGAAGATTGCCACATATCCCTATGCCCCTTTAAAAAGTTACTCAGGCAAGAAATGTGGTGGGTCTTATTTCTGTTAAGTTGTTAAGTGTCAAAGAAGTGGATTGTGATAGGTGTCAAAGTCAGAACATTCCTGAGTAAAGATATAGTAAGAGTATAGGTAAATCGAAAAGTGCTATGTGTCTTCGATAAGTGTTGCAGAACATGCCAAGTGTCATTCTACGGTGTCTCCTAAGAAATAAAAAGATTTTTAGGGAATTGACTAAGTGTCCTCTTCTATTTAATAGAACATAGCATCCTTTGTATATGCTTCAACAAGTGAACTGAAGGGAGACAAAATGTTTCAAAATCTAAGAAATATCTTTTGATAGACACTTCCAGCTCAGTTAGAGTTTAGTTGGGCTGTAAGATTGGGAATGCATGGAAAATCTAGAGGGAATCTGAGGCTATAAAAGGAGAGGATCGAGAGAGAATTTTTAAAGAACATTGTCAAGAATTTTAGACTTTCTAGAGCTTTAATTAGGAATATCATTTGCCTTTATCCTATTTTCTTAAGTTGTAAATTTTATGTAACTATGCATGTTTATGTGCCTTTTATGTGGTTGGAGAATTAATAAGAAGATAGAGTTTTGTGCCTTTGTTGATGTTTTCTATGTCATTGTGAAAGGAGTCTAAGCCATGAGCCTCTATTTCTATTATTTCTATCTTTTACATTGATCATGCCTCATCTGCTCTTTAATGTAATTGAATCTTACATATATTTTCACTGTGCTTAGGATTAAGGATCAAAATTACATTTAGGCGCATCGCCATAGTTAAATTTTCTTTCTTTGCATTTGTGTTTTTTGTTTAGACTCCTATCCTTTTTCCCAAACACTCAAGATAAAGAAGAGGCCAGCTTCTTAAAAATTTAGAGGTCATTTTAAGTTGAAAGTCCCACATTCTTGAAACTTCCCATTGTTGATGTTAAAAACAAGGTGTAATTTTAATCATCAACAGTTTTTGGCATGCCCAGTGGGACCAGTCTTGAAGTTTGTTTCAAGACCGTATGAACCAGAGAGCTACAAGGAGTCAGAGTTATGGCCCAGTAACCAGATCTCAATCTACTATAAATCTAGGTATTCTTTTACCACCTTTGGTAACTAGTCCAAGAAGGAGAGTCAATCAGTTTATACCAATACCAGGAGTAAATATGGGAGCCCCTATTCTCCCAAGGAATTATGCAAGTTGGAACACTGGTAGTCCTCTGATCTTCCTAGTATCACCAGCTACTTGGGATCTTATCCCAGTAAATGCCTTGAAAGCTCTACCCAAATTTAGTGGGCAAGATTCTAAAACACCTGAAGAACATCTTCAAGATGTATCAGATGTCTGTGCTATACACGTCATCACACAGTAGAATGTGGCTATAAGGTTATTAGCAGCTTCTTTTAAAGGGAAGGCTTTGGAATGGTACCGATCCTTGACTCCCAATACAATATCTACATGGGATGAGATCGGAGATATTTTCTTTGAAAGATTTGAAGAAAAAGGTGATAAGTCTTCTTTGTTGCAGTAATTGATTACCATCCAAAGGGCACCACAAGAATCAATGACTGACTTTAACTCTAGATTTCAAAAGACTTGGGAAAGGATTCTTGCTACAGCTAGACCATTACCAAGTATGGCTATAGTTTTTTTTATCTCAAGGCTTTAAATTTAGATATATCTATTATGATTTAGTCACTTGGAGGACAGACTCTACTAGAAGCTTATGACTATGCAGACAGAGCTAAAAATAATTTGATAGATGCTGGAAAGTTGCCCCCAAGGCCCCCATGCCCATGTTTCTAGAAATTTCCTTGCCATTACCTCAAGAAGTGCCTAAATCCATAGCTCCACCTATGTCTATGTATCAATATCCTCAACCACCTGCTAAAGAACCTGTCCTTGCTCAGTCATCTGAGATAGATGATATCAAGAATATCTTAAGGACATTTTCTAATGAGTTTATTGACATAAAGAGACATCAGAATCCTTACCCTAGGCCTCCATATCAACGATATCAAGGAAATAGATTTTCATCATAGCCTAATCAATACCAAGGTCCTCAAAGGCAAAATAACTCTCAGCCAACAAACCAATTAGTTGCAGTCCCTACCCCCTTACAAGTTGTTCCCCCCAATTCAAATAGAGAAATTGGTCAAGGGAAAAATAATTATGCAGATAGCACCAATGCCTGGTGTTTTCCTTGTAATAATGCTCATGCACCTAGAGACTATTACATGGGTAATCTACAACAAAAGGTAGCATAGCAAACAAGAATGGAGGGACAATTTGCAAGAACTAGTGACAATCAGGCCTACTAATCTCTTGGTATGCAAATTTCAGTCCTAATGGCTTAGATGCAAGGGATGTCTCTAAAACAAGAGGAAGAAATAGCCTCTAAACATGCTCTATTTTCATGGGTTGAAGATAAAGAATCAATGTTCTTGAATGAAGCTTCTGCTTTCAAGAAACTAGTAGTGCAATCAAACTACTATACTAGGTCAAAGAGGATAATGATGGAACAACCTGAAGCTACAAATAGTCAAGTTATGGAGAATCCTCCATTTTAAGGCCAAAGAAACACATCTGTTAGACAAGAAGTGCCTCAGCTAGTGTAGAGCCAAGTTATTCCTGCACAAGTTCAAGAAAAAATAAGATATCTTTATTTTCAAAGAACTCAAGCATTGGGACCGATGAATGTGGTATATCAGTTAAAGAAGACTCCAGCACAAGTATCAATATGGGACATAATAGCTATTCTTGAACAAAAGACATTGTTACAAGAGGCTCTACAAGGCCAAGTAATGCCTAAGCATGATGGCACCAAAGAAAGACTTGTTCATAAAGAAAAACTCAAGGACACAGTTCCTCTGAAGACAAAAGCCTTTATGAACAATGCAGTAGAAGTAAGTAAATCTAAACCAGAAACTTTCTATTTGACTCCGATAGTTGGAAATAAACTCTTGCATAATGCATTGATAGATTCAGGAGTTAGTACTATAGTGATGCCTAAGCAAATAGCTGATGCGTTGAAAATAAAATATGAACCCCTTACAAAAAGAGTTATGTAGCTAGATGGCAAAATAGTACAAATAATAAGGAGAATTAAACAACTCTGATTACAGTTATATACTTGTCCAAATATAATTGTCAACCAAGATGTAATAGTCATAGATATATCTCTTATTTTTTGTTTATGTTTATCTAGAGACTTTATAGCAAAAATAGGAGGATATATGTCTCTTGATTGGTCTCACCTCATCCTAAGAACCAGATACAGTTCAAAGATAAAAATTCTATTTCAACCACTATCAAAAGATCATATCACCAATGAACCAACATCAAAATTAGAAGTAGATCATGTTATGTTAAATAAGGAAGAAAGGATTTTTGTTGAAGAGTTAGGTGACTAGACTGAGCATGATCAAGAAGAATAAAATAACCAGTTGTTGGGTATGATGCATAGCGACCCATATGGGAATTATGACTCTACTGGTCTAGGCACTTATGTCATTTTTGATGAGGACCATGAAATCCCAAATGTTTTAAGGGAATAGGCACCAACTACTCAAGATTCAAAAATTTGGACCTTAAATTTTGATGGGGCTAGAAGTAAACATGGTGCTGGAGTAAGAATTTGTCGTACTACTCCAAATGGTGAAAAAAAATTAAGGGCTATCCATTTCCAATTTGCTTGTACTAATAATGATGTTGAGTATGAATCTTTAGTACATGGGCTCCTATTAACCAAGAAAAAGGGAATAAAGAATCTAAAAATAAAAGGAGATTCAAAATTAGTAGTAAAGCAAATTAGAGAAAAGGCAGCAGCCAAAAATGTAAGGATGAGATCCTATAGACATAAGATTTGGGACATAATAGAAGATTTTGAAGCTTTCAATATCGAGATAGTCCTTAGGATTCAAAATTTTGAAGCTGATAGGATGGCCCAGATTGGCTCACAATTTGATCTAGCAACTGGCCTATTAATTAACAATGAGTCAGTAAAACTTATAGTGAGGCCGACTATTCCAGATAATGATGAGAATTGGCAAGTATTTGAAAATGATTCTCACGTACTTTCATTCTTACAAAAATTAGATGAGTTTGGTGATCAATTGCAAACCAAAATTGAAGAAGCATATAGAGATCATATTATACAATTGAAGACTAATAAGCTCCCCAAGGGTTTGATCACCTTAGAAAACTTATTTGATCCAGAGGATGTAAGCCTAGAGAAGAAAAGGTTCTAGGTAGACAAAGCAGATTATTTTGAAATAGAGGTGAGTGAAGGGAAAAAACTAAAAGTTAGAAATTTTGCAACTCAAGTAGAAAAGGAAAGACTAATTGAATTGTGTAAAAAATATGACAAAGTCATAGCCTGGAGCTATGAAGACATTCATGGATACAATAGAAACATTATTTAGCACAAAATAGAACTGACTGAAGGATCTAAGCCCATCATATAGAAATAGATGCCAATAAATCTAAGGACTGAGCCTCTAATGGTAGATGAGTTATAGAAACTTTTAGATTCTAAAATAACTTTTCTAATCAAGCACTCAACCTGGGTATCAAATCTAGTACCAGTTAGGAAAAAGAATGGAGATGTAAGACTGTGTGTAGATTTCAGAGATCTAAATATAACATCTCTGAAAGATCACTATCCCTTGCCCTCCATGGAACTAATTCTACAAACTGTGGCTGGATTAGAGAGATTTTCTTTGCTAGATGGTTTCTCTAGATACAATCAAATTTGGTTAGCTGATGAAGACCAGTACAGAACTAATTTTACTACCAAATGGGGAACATTTGCATACGCTAAGATGCCATTTGGCTTGTCAAATGCAGGAGTCACTTTTCAAAGAGCTATGGATGTAGCCTTTGGGGAACTTATAGATAAAATCATCTTGATTTATCTAGATGACCTCACCATTTTTTCAAAAAATGTTGTTGATCATTTTGATCATTTAGAATCTATCTTTAAGAAATGTCAGGATTTTGGAATATCACTAAATCCCAATAAATGCATCTTTGTTGTACCTCAAGGAAAATTATTGGGACATATAGTATCTAAAGAAGGAGTTTCCATAGATCTTGAAATAATTGTAGCTATAATGAACTTACCTCTTCCAGTGAATAAAAAGGTAGTTCAGTCCTTTTTGGGGAAGATTAATTTTGTCAGTAGGTTCGTATCTGATTTGGCAAGCTTGGTAAGACCAGTGACACTCTATTTAAAGAAAGACCTAATTTTCAAATGGACTATAGAAGGAAGGCAAGCCTTTGAAGAGGTTAAGAAGGTTATCTCAATAGCCCCAATACTTAAAAACCCATATTTTTCTAATTTTTTTGTAATGTATGCCTATGGAGGAGAGTTTAGTATTGCTACTGTCTTAACACAAAAGGATGATAGGCTGGAGGGAAAACACCCAATAACCTTTTTCTCAAGAACTCTCAGGGATTATGAAACTTGGTATAACTTTGTAGAGAAATATGCATATGCCATGGTAAAATCCCTCAAGAAATTTAGGCATATGGTATCAAGAAGCAAAATTTTGATACTTGTAGCTCACCCAATTGTCAGAGAATACATCATGGAGGGAGAAATTATTGAAAAAAGAGCCAACTAGATTACTAAGATCCTTGAATATGATGTAGAGGTCATACCCACTAAGTTAGTCAGAGGTAGGGGTTTGTGCCAATATATGACCCAAGAGCTTGAAAAGATGATACCTGAAGAGACAAATTTAGGAGAGACAGAGATGGTGTTAAGGATACAAGAGGTTGATCAGGAATCCTGAGTCACAAGTAGGATTCATTTTATGAAATATGATATTTATCCAAGAGAACTCCCTCAAAATAAGAGAAGATACTATAAGATACAAGGAGTTCATTTTGTTTTAATTGAACAGGTTCTTTTTAGAAGAAATTTTGATGGTAAATTTTTAAGATGTGTAGAAAAAGCTGAGGCTAAGAAAATACTACATGAGATGCATCATGGAATATCAAGGGGACATTTTTATATAAAGACCACGACTATAAAGATAAGTGAGGTAGGATATTTTTGGCCTACTTTATTTATAGATTGTTATCAGCTAGTTAAAAAATGTCAATCTTGTCAATATTATATGGGGATGACAAGGAATGCAGCAATGCCCCTTAGTCCTATAATTGTGGATGAACCTTTTACTCAATGGGGTCTTGACTTCATTGGAATGATAAATTTAGTGTCTAGTATGGGTTACAAATGGATATTAACTACAATAGATTATTTCACCAGATGGATTGAGGCACTCCCACCTAAGGAAGCAATAGAAAATGTGATCTTAGATTTTCTATGGAGTATCACTACTCGCTTTGGGGCTCCTTGCACCATAATTTTAGATAATGCTAAAGCATTCTTGGGGTCTAAAGTATCCGACTTTGCATTAAAACATGGAATATATCTAAAAAATTCCTCTAACTATTACCTTCAAGGTAATAGTTTGGCAGAATCAACTAACAAGAACCTGATTAGACTCATCAAAAGAGTAGGGGCTGATCATCACAAAGAGTGGCATAAAGTGCTTAATTTAGCACTATGGGCTAATAGAATCACACCTAAACAGGTGATCAAAATGTCCCCATATGAATTGGTATATGGAAAGTCTACTGTAATACCCCTAATCTTGGAGATCCCTACTCTCCAGCTGATCAAACAAATTGAAATTGAAGAAAATGGCCCCATGCAGGTCAGACTTGCAGAACTTTTAGAAGTTTAGGAAAAGAGAGATACAACCCATGATTCATTAATTAAGCATCAGGGAATGGTTAAGGACTATTTTGATAAAAGGACTTCAAATCCTCAGTTTGAAGTAGGCTCAATTCTTTTGAAATGGGATGCAAGAGCCACCAAGCTAGGTCAACATACTAAATTTGAAGCATTTTGGACTAGCCCGTATAAAATTCATGTGTGTAAGTAGAGGAATTCATTCAAGCTAGAAACAATGGAAGGAGAACCTGAAGAGATTCCTATGAATGGAATCTACTTAAAGCATTTTAGTTAACATGGGTCTCTAATGTATTATAGTTAGATAGTTTCCCTTTCCCGTATTGCTTTGTTTTCCCATTGTTGTTTTCCTGCTTTTCTTTTAAATAAGTGTTCTTTAAACACATAGTCGACAGATCAAATTATTTTTCAAAATCTTCAAATTCTTGAAACATTGAATGTTTCCCAAATCTTTAAAAATCCCCAAGGTACCTTGCACTACCACTTGCATAATGTGTCTATCTCGATGTCCCATGAAGATTGAGTAGGATTTGCTAACGGTTATCTAAGTTTAATGCCATTTTGAGACTTGATAGGTCAATAAATACCTCTTACCAAGAGTTAAAGTTTAAAAGTTCTCAAACATTTCTACATTGATGAGAAAATATCTTGCTACTTGCATTTTTTTAGTGCCTAGTAAACTTGCTTCAGTGAAAGTGTTTCTATTTTGAAAAAAGTTCATCCCAGTTATCATAGAAAGGATATAGAGATGAAGGGAGCACAATCTTCACAACAAGGAGCTAGGATGTATGAATCCCTTGATAAGTTTCTTGTGAGTAAGTCATATACTTCAGATCCCATGCAACCATTGCAGGCCTATCCAAGGACTAAAATTCTTGAAGTTGGTCAAGCAAGTGACCTAGCAAAAATAAAGGATCATGCAGATGGAATCATGGACCCAATCCTTCAAAGAGCCAGTAGCAAAACACTTAGAGAAGGGGTACATCAAAGGTGTCTATAGAGGGATAAATTAGAGAAATATGAGACATAGGCCATGAGGATATGGACTTCACAATTGACACAGTTCCTTGTCCCAGCTATGCATCCATGCCCTGACTTGGTTGAATTATGTGCAGACTTGTTCCATGCACCCTCATGCACCATTCAATAGGGTCCATTCATGATGCAAATCACACTGTAGGCTATCAAAGATATGTTAGCCCTATATCATGATAAGATAGCTACATTTCCCACTATTGTTAAAATGTAAAGAATGTGGGCTAACATCAATACCTAGTTGAGGTTCTTGAGATCTGAATTGCAAATGGGCGATGATGACACTATTGTGCCTACACTCCCTATAGCAAGAGCCCAATTCACACAAGTTAGCCAAGATGCACTGTCTATGATGGATTTCATCTTCAACATAAAAGATGATATGGTAGTTTATGGAGAACAAATGGCTATCCTCTTTAGGCTGAAGACTGTTGACAAGACTCAGGAGTATCAGCTTGAATTTTTGTAACAAATTACTTTTTCAATGGTGGAACAACTAGCCCATTTCAAATCAAAAGGAGTGTTCAGGTACTCTTCTTATTTTTTTCACCTCATGCTATATCAAAACTCTAACCTCTTCATCCAACATATGTATTTGGATATATATGACCCAAGTTTTGATCTCTAAAGGACCAATCTTATGTCTGCATGGACACATATTTTCTCAAAGACTAGTGACCCATATGAATTTTGGAAACTATTTGTACCCCTACTTTTTGTCACATCAGCCCTAAACTAGTCATGAATAGATTATTGTCAAGTGTTTCAAACCTTTTGGCCAGTTGCCCAATTTTGTGTGACTTCTATTTTAGATCCCACCATATGATTATAAGAGTTCATGGTTTTTGTGGGGAACCAATGTTACTACCTAAGATTTTGACTCTTAGGTTAGCATTCTTAGAGGTCACCATACAGGTGTCAGTAGTAGACAATGATTATGGCTCTAGGAAAAGGAAGATAAAAATGTATGATCTCCTGTGGATGAAAAACAACATAGTATTAGAAGCCAGGGACGCTGAAATTGTGTTGCTTAGAAAGCTGGCCTTCTTGGGTTTCCTACTAATTGAAGATAAATGGGTATATGACTTGAATGGTTTCATAGCTTCCTAGATAAATACTAATAGGGTTGCAACTAGAATTGCTCATGAAGGCCGCCCTTTTTGGGAAACCAAGAAAAATCCTATAGAAGATGCTCCTAGTTTTTATGTTGAATTAACAGATTTGCCCCTTCCACAAAATAAACCATGGGAAAATTTCTATGTTAAGTACAGGGATTATGATCCTAAGGTCAGAATGACTTCTAGCTTAAGAAGGACATTAAATAATAAATATTGGGATGCTGAGAAAATAGAAGCCTATTAGAAATATAGGTAGGAAATTTGTCAAACAACCCATTCTTTTGGGAATGTAGAGATAGACAAGAGATGGGAAGAACTATGGGATGAGTGCCATCTCTCCCCTACATCTAGCCCAGAGAAAAGTAATTTTTTGACACTGGGTATAGAGTAGGAAGCTAGGGCTGGGCCAAGCCAAGAGTCATAAGCCTCAGAACAAACTATAGTTGCAGTAACTATGTCAGTTTAGCCCTAATCTCTCAGTGTCATGGAAAACCAAAGGAGTGTGGTTCCTTCACCACTAAAAGCTTCCCCATTAGAAAAAGTTATTTAAATTCCTAGTTCTCCACAAGCATCACTGATGACAATAACAAATGTGGAGGGAAAGAGAACATAGCTAAAAGAAGAGACACCCAAGAAGTGAAAGAGGGTGCAGTTTCAATTTGATTCAAAAGAGTAGATTGACACCCCACAATGCCAATTATAGAGTACTATAATTGCTCCTCAGGTAAGTATTATTTCTCTTTTTCCTTCTCAATCTATTTTTTTTCTTATTGGCATGATGATTCATCTATCCAGATGACATCCCCTGCCACCTCTGCCATTTCCATTTCTCACTTTGCCCCATCTATGACACCTCAAGCTTTAATGTTGCCACACTTTTCCCCTTCTATTCCCAAGAAACTCCCCCCTCAAATTTCCCATAGCCAACAATTGGATATTCAATATGGTCTACCACAAGGACATCCTTTTATGGGTGGGTACATCGCCTCTCCTTCTACCTTCTAGACCCAGGCAGATGCTACTAGGAAGGTAAGAGAAGCATAAAGAGAGAAAAAGAAAATCAAGGAAAATAAAGCCTTGGCTACACCCCATCTATGGTCACAATTTGACCCCATTCAATAGCAATTGATAGTGACTCATTTGTCACCAAATGTCATCAAGCCAACTGAGTAGATGCAGCCTAAGGACTACACGATGAATGTAGTGGCCATCGACATATCCCTTTTCAAGCCACAAGACAAAATTGAGCTGTTAACCAAATCCACTTCTACAGTTACCAAAGAGTACTTGAAGACATCAAGGAGGGTACAGAAGATGGAGGCTGATTTGGCCAAAGAGAAGGCAAACTATAATAGTTTGACCATAGAGATCACCAGAAAAGATAATGAAATAATGAATCTAAATAAATAGTTTCAAGATACTATTTCTCTTCAGATTCACCAGGTAGTCCAGGCCCAAAATGATTCTAAAGGTAGAGCTAATGCATGTAAAGGATGCGGTGATGACCCTAAGGCAAGAAAAAATAGTATTGCAAGGAAAATACAAGGAACACATGCTATAAGTTACTCAATTACAATATAAGCTACTAAGTGAATAGAATAATACTATGGCTATACAAGCCCAATTTCAAGTAGAGCAACAACGAGTAGCACAATTGACACTGGAGCTAGCTAATATGCCAAGGAATGTCAGAGTGATAAGTCTAGTCAAGGAGCTCTATGAATCCATGTGGAAAAGAATCTCCTCAAAGATTATTCAGCTTAGGCCTTCTCTCACCTTCCTACTAAATGCACAAAAATTGTGTGAAAAGGTGGAGAATTTAGTTGCAAACACTCTGATTAGAGTTTTTGAAAGAGTCATGGACTCTAAAATGTTACTGCAAAAGCTTTATGATGCAATGGATGCAACATTGGTAGCCATAGGAATCAATGATAGAATGGTTGCAGCAAAGTGAGTGAATGAGGTTCTCAGTTGCAATTCTATAGCCATTAGTTGCAGAGAGCTCCTCAAAGTCATGAAAGAAGGCATCAGTGAAATAAAACAACATATTGAAGATCTAGTACAATTAGGAGTTCCTTCTCCATTTCTTGATGACAACATGGTGCTAATGGTTGATGAAATTGAACCCTTGCTATTGGCCAAATAGAATGATCAAACAGTTTTCTAAAATTTAAGGGATGATTCATTAGTCCCTAAAGTAGAAGTTGTTTTGGTCCCTGTTTCCTAGCTCGAATTCAAATTGAAGGCTATAGTTCAAATTTTGCAAAATTTTTCACACAAAGGTATTATTAACCTTGATTTAGCCTTCAATGAATTGTAGAATAAGTAGGGGTTATCTGACCATGAGTGGTCCACCTACCAAATAGCATTGTTGAAGCTATAATTTTGAAATTTTGATCTAGCAAGAGTTGTGGTTTCTTTTTGAGCAGGCTCAAAAGTCCTTGGGGTTGCCAATAATTGTAGAGTAAAAAATTACTCTACATTGCATTTTGATTTTTAGTTGCATGCTACAAAATTTTGTTCCCACATACTTTGATCCTAGATGGTGAAGTTCTGAAATAGAGCATGGGTTCTATTTCCCTTTGGATTTATTTTTGTCTAAGTGTCGAAGTCAAGTGGAAGTTGCCAAGTGTCATCATCTGAGGCACCTTTCATATTTTTTATAAGTTGGTTTAGACGTGCTACGTATCTCATAATGACTCAGTGGAATGTGACAAGTATCGACATCTACGCTTCATATCAGCACCCATGTTTTAAATCTTTTTTCAGTAGAAGGTTTCAACAAGCTAAGTAACAAGATCAGGCAAAAAGCACCAAGTGACAATCATAGAATGTTTCAAATTGCTTTTCTAAAAGTGATGAAAGATGACACGTATCCTAGCTAAAGAGAGCAAAAGCCACCATGTGTCGACATCTAAAATATATTCAATTCAATGCCTTGGTTCAATATTTTCAATTTAATGCCTTGGTTTAATATGTCTGGTTGAATGCCTTGGTTTATGTGTAAATGGTGCAGAGTGTTGAACCATTGAACCATTTTTGGTTTAATCAGTCGATTCAATAGCTTAGTACAATCAGGAAGTTCAAAAGAGCATCCTAAAAAACTAAAGGACAAGTGCACTTTTAGAAGGTAGTAAGGTGTAACCAAACCATTCAAGCGGAGGCCGCTAAGTGTCATCTACTGAGCCCCTTTTACTCCATTCCTAGAAGTAGTGGAAGATGCCACATACCCCTAGTAAAAGTAGCAAAAGCTGCCACGTGTCGACATTCAAAAGATATTCTTTGTGTTTCATTGCTGAATAAAGACTATGGTGGGTCCCGGGTTTTATTTCTAAAAGTCCACGGAAGCTGCGAAGTGTCACCATCTGTAGGACCCTAACATGTGTCCCAAACATTTCCATAGTATAGCTAAAAAATAGCAGAGATTGCCACGTGTCCTTTGTTGAAGAAAGCAGAGATTGCCACTTGTCCTTATGCCCCTTTTCAGGTAAGAAATGCAGTGGGTCTTATTTTTGTTAAGTTGTTAAGTGTCAAAGAAGTAGATTGTGACAGGTGTCAAAGTTAGAACATTTTTTAGTAAAGATATAGTAAGAGTATAGGTAAAGCAGAAAGTGCCACGTGTCTTTGGTAAGTGTTGTGGACATGCCAAGGGTCATTCTCTAGTGTTTCCTAAGAAATAAGAAGATTTTTAGAGAATTGACTAAGTGTCCTCTTCCATTTAATAAAACAGAGCGTCCTATGTATCTGTTTTAGCAAGTGAACTGCATGGAGACAAAATGTTTTAGAATCTAAGAAATATCTTCTGATAGACACTTCTAGCTCATTTAGAGTTTAGTTTGGGCCATAATATTGGGAATGCATGGACAATCTGGAGGGAATCTGAGGCTATAAAAGGAGAGGATCGGGAGAGAATTTTTAGAGAACATTATCAAGAATTTTAGACTTTTTAGAGCTTTAATTAGGAATATCATTTGCCTTTATTCTATTTTCTTAAGTTGTAAAGTTTATGTAACTATGCATGTTTATGTGCCTTTTATGTGGCTAGAGAATTAATAAGAAGATAGAGTTCTATGCCTTTGTTGATGTTTTCTGTGTCATTGCAAAAGTAGTCTAAGTCGTGATCCTTTATTTTTATTGTTTCTATCTTTTACATTGATCATGCCTCATCTGCTCTTCAATGTAATTGAATCTTACTTATAGTTTCACTGTGCTTAGGATTAAGGATCAAAATTACATTCAGGTGCATCGCCATAGTTAGATTTTCTTTCTTTACATTTGTGTTTTTTGTTTAGACTCTTATCCTTTTTCCCAAACACTCAAGATAAAGAAGAGACCAACTTCTTAAAAATTTGGAGGTCATTTCAAGTTGCAATTCCCACATTATTGAAACTTCCCATTGTTGATGTTAGAAACAAGGCAAAATTTTAATCATCAACAAAAAACTTTCAAGATCCTTGTCCAATCCCTCATTGATAAGGGGAACTTAGATTGGGAAACCCCAATGAAAAATTAATCCAAGCCCTCGATATATGCAGACAATTTTTTTTGAACCATGCTCCTATCAAGAATGAGAGAAACAATGTCTAGCATTCTCATGATACCCATACCATTAACATGATCCTTGATGCAATCATTATTGAACCACCTAGTACCCAATCTTCTGATCCTCTGCCTCCTCCATCTATTAAGGTAGTAGATCCACCCTCCCTTGCTTTGGACACTCAAACCAAATAAATACCATCCCCTCTCCCTCTACTTATTGAGGTAAGGAGCCACTAGCCACCCCTCTAATTAATATATGCGAACAACCAACTATCACCATCTTATCCTCATCTTTAGCTACTAAGTGAACCAATTCCCCTTCAAAAATCATTCTAAAAGAAAAAATACCTATGTCTACTCCTCCCATAGGGTAGATACCCATTCAAACTTCACATCATTTGATTGAAGAAGATGATAAGGTTACCATATTTTAGGTCCACCCTTCAGGGAATCACAACAACCTATAAAACCTTATTTAGGCTAGTGTAGAATTGGAATTTATCTCCAACCCTAACATAGCCTGAGCCACCTTTTCGTAGTAGTTAGGTCTCACTTATATTACCCAACTAGAATTTCCAAACCTTTATCAGTCATACAAACCTAAAAATTCCATTTACCAACCTCTTACCATATCTACCTAAATAACCAAACCCTTTAGCCAACTAACTAAAACATCCACTAGACTAACCAAATCCCAAGCACTTAAGCCAACCAAGACCCAATTAGCCAAACCCTCTCCTATTATTCTAACTAGGATTACCATGAATCTTGATATCCTCCCTACACTGAGATTTAGTCACCCATATGTTAAAGTGGACATAACCCCTTCAATCCTACCAAATAAATGCCACACTAGAGCAACTAAAGAGGCAAAGCCACACAAATGCTAAAAGGCCCTATTTTTTCCTCCCTAAACCTTGTCCTCTATTTTGGGGAGTCATCCCTCTACCTTGAATAGTAGACCATTTACCTCTACCAAAACCCCACCATCCCTTTTGGTTATGCATTTACAATTGATCTCTGATGCACCTATTTTCACCATGCCAATAATACCTAAGCTACCTACCTTTAAATCTTCCACCTCTAGCTTATCAACCTCCTAACATAAATTGAGGCCATCGACCAAGCATACAACCTTACCCAAGGCACCTACTATCGAACTTATTTCTAAGAAACATATTACTTCAACCACTAAAGCCAATACCATTACACCTTTACCACTTTTAGCTGAGTCTTACTCAACCATCTTCCATAGGTTTTTTTAGACTTCATATTTAGCCTTACCTCCCATTATGCCCTTTGACCCTTTAGCTTTCAAACCAACTTGATATAATTACCACCACATGTGTCTTTATCATAGGATATTAGGCCATGATACAAAGAATTGCAAAGCTCTCAAAACCATCATCTATCAGCATTTAGATGAGGACAATCTATTATCAGATGAACCTCCTATGAATCCCAACCAATTTAACCACTATCCATACCTACCCAAAATTCACCTAATCCTCCACCTTCACCTTAGAGTGAAGATAAATCTAACAAATCCTCTAGCTCAGCCTCTTCTTTTATGCACATTGTTAATGTGATCATAAGATCACAATAGAAGGATAAGGGGAAGGCTAAAGCATCCATTCCTTTGACATACCCATCCTCAAACTCCCAACCTACTCCAACCATATTCATCTTTAACTAAACACAAGGTGGTTATTTTAGGTGCCTCCCAATCTAACCCCTCAAAATTTATCTAGAGAGTTATCCTCAAGAAACTTCACCAAACCCCAGTGAAGATGAGCCTATATGAGTTAATCTCTACCTTTCCCCATCATTGCTAAGCACTAATAGAAGATTTACAATCCATTGAGGTCTATCTCAAGAACCCCCAATCTCTTGCCACCTTTGTTATTGCCCTTCAAATTTTCAACCTTGTAACCTTCAAATATTCATAAATACCCTTCATCCACCCTGAAGACCCATATTCTCCTCTCTTTATCACCACCTACATCACCCAAACACACATCAAATGGGTCGTTATCTATGGGGGAGATGGCATAAACATCATCTCCTCTCATGATTACAACTAACTCAACATGTCAGGAAATGTTATGTCTAAATCCTAGACCATCTTTCATTCTTTTAATGATACCATGGCTACTACCTTAGGAACTATCATCCTTCATATCCATGCAGGACCTTGTACTCTCCCCAAATTGTTTTATGTTGTAGAAGGAGAATTCCAATACAATGTCTTGTTGGGATGACCTTAGATTTTTTTCATGTGTTGCATTCCCTCTACCCTCAACTATTACATTAAATTTGATCATGAGGGCCAGGTCATCACCATCCAAGCTAACCCAAGTCCTTTTTCAACATGCAATATTACCTATCACCCTAATGATGTCCTTTTACCCCCATCTAACACACCCTTAGTAGCTAAAACCTAACCTTCAACCACCAAAGTAGATATTATATCCCCTACCACCCATGAGGCATCAACTAATTACTCTATACCCTCACAAATCCCCACCATAGATCCTTTGGAATCCACATTCCATCACCTTTTGTTGGGGGAATATTACCTGTTAGCACTTGATGCTTTCCCTAATCCACATGAGTATAGGTAGCTTACCATCTAGATGGGATATGAACCTAATGTCAAAACCATCATTCCCTTTAGACCTCCCAATTGTCAGATGCATCTTGTCTTTATGGGACTCAACAAATCCCTTAGTGCTCCTACCACCTCTCTTCCACCTTGACCATTCACCATCAACTTCTCTTACCTTAATAAACCAAGTTTCACCAAGACATACCTCTATCGGTGTGCTTAAAAGGTCTTCGGTCTAGTGTGATATGAGCATGGCACACATGAATTAGTCACCATCAAAACTAGGAAGCCACACAAAAAGATGAACTTGGTTTCATATTACCTAATAATAAGAAAGTTAGACAACCCACCCTACCAGTAATGAGGAGGATGTCCCTTCCTCACCCACCTCACATCGACAAACTTGTGAGGATGATTACATCATCCCACCTAACATGTTTTCACCAAAATGATCAACCTAAAAACCTTGACTTATTAGGAGGGGAAAATCATAACCATCCTTTTGACCCATATTGAGATTATATGAAAATACTTTTCTACCATTAACACTATGTAGTGTTAGGATGATGATTATATTCTCAGCTACCTTGGTGCCCTAGATTATTTTATCCACAAATCTCTTCCTCCTGAGACCTTAACCATGTTGAAAAAATCCACTACGAATATTAACTTGGGTACTCAAGACAACCCTTATATTGTCAAACTTGTCCAATCACTAAATGTTGAGGATCTTTGGGACTTCTCCTCTTTCCTCTAGGACCATAGCATAACATTCACCTATTTTTATAGTGATATGATTGGAATTTAACCTACCATCACCACCCATACCATAGTCACTCACCATGATGCCAAACCTATCAAGAAAAAACTTTGATGCATGCACACTCACATAGCCCTTCTCATCAAAGAAAAGCTTTAGTGTTTTCTATCTGTCAAATTTATTCATCCTATTGAATACCCCTAATGGGTCTCAAATATTGTATCTATCACTAAAGCCACAAGAGGACTATGCATTTGTGTGAACTTTTGTGACCTCAACCTCACCTGACCCAAATATGGCTTTCCTTTACCTAACATCAACCAACTTTTTTATTTTACAACCATTCATGAGATGTTATCTCTCATAAATAAATTCTTGGGTTACAATTAGATCTTAATCACCCCTGAAGAACAACACAAAATTTCCTTTACCACCCCTTGGGGGACCTTTTGCTATAGAGTCATGCCTTTCAGGTTAAATAAAGCTGGTGTAACCTACCAATGTTCCATGACCTACATCTTACATTATCTTATCCATATGATTGTAGAGGACTATGTGGATGACCTTCTTGAAAAATCCCAATTCCAAAAAGATAAATTAGGCATTCTTAAGATCATCTTCAAGTGATTTATCCACTATCATGTCTGTGTTAACCCTAAGAAGTACATTTTTTGGGTCTTATCAAGAAAGCTTCTTGGGTCCATTGTCTCCCTTCATAGATTCAAAGTCAACCCCACCAAAATAAAATTAATCATAAACATGATTCCCCCTACCAACCTAAAACAACTCCGTAGCTTGCAAGGGAAGATTTAGTCAATTCATCACTTCATTTCCCATTTTTTTAGACTAGTGCTAACCTTTCCACCACCTTTTGAAGAAGTTTGTCTCTTCAAATAAAATAACAATTGTCAAAAGTCCTTTGATTCATTCAAATATTACCTTCTATTTCCACCTATCTTTACCCCTCGTAAGGATGACCAACCTTTCTACCCATATATCTCTACCACTAACCATTTCTTAGGGTTGATGTTGGCTTATTGAGATGATCAACATAAAGAGCAAGAAATGTACTACATTAGTCACACGTTGGTAGTGTATGAGACTCAATACACCCATACTGAGAAACTTTGGTTAGCTTTGGTCTTCATGGCCACTAAACTTCACCACTACCTTCTTAACCGTAAAACCTATGTCATAACCAACATTGACCCACTCAAGTACATGTACTCTAAGCCATACCAAAACTAGTGTATGGCTAAGTGGATCATGCTCTTCACATAGCTTGATCTTGAGTTCCTCTAGTAGAAGTCAATTAAAAGGCAAGTAATTTCCAACAAATTGGATGAAGCACCATTATCATAAAATCAACCTCCTCCCTTTGAGGTCCTTGATGAGCCCATCACAACCCTATCTCAAGTAGATTTCACTTACCAAGTCACCATATTCTTTGATGGATCAAAATGCCAACATGGTGGGAAATGGTATCATCCTTATCCCCTTTAATATTGTATCTCTACCTCTATCATTCAAGCTTTATTTTAAATATACCAACAACATGGCTGAGTATGAAGCCTTAGTGATAGGCCTTTAGATTGCCATAAACCTCAAATTCAAAACAATCAATACATTTGATGAATCTTAGCTTGTGGTCAATTAAATCAATGGCTCCTACCAGTGTAAAAATGATGTTTTTTAGTAGTAAAATCAACTAGTTGATAATTTTGTAGCATCATTTGAACACTACCATAGCTAATCAACCTTGTGATCTACCAACAAGTTCACCGACACCATGGCTTCCCTTGCCTCTCAGGTATTATCCACACCCTTAGATTCTAAGTTGTCTATCACTATCCACAAGATTATCTAACCATCTTATGTTAAACTAGATTCTCCCACCATTTTTAATGTTAAGGAGACCCAACTTGAACTTTGGTACTAGTAAACCTTTAACTACCTGAACCTTGGCATAATTCCTTTTAGCCTCTCTAAGAATGCTTGAAGAGAATATATTTAGGGTACCTCACACTACACCATTATAGGAGGAATTATTTACAAGTGAGGATTTGATGGTCTCCTCTTCTATTGTATATTTAGTCATAAATCCTCTCATGCTATCAAGGAAAAACATGATTGTATATATGGAAGACACTTTAGTGGCCTTGTTGTAGCTAAGCATATCCTTTGTCTCAACTATTACTGGACTACCCTTAACCAAGAATTCTATGATTATGTGAAAAAGTGTGTTAAGTGTCAACAACATGCTAATTTGAATCATGCACCTAGCCATAGTCTCCACATTTCTACCAATTTTCGGCCCTTCTCACAATGGGGTCTAGACCTTATTAGTGAAATCAACCCTCATTGCTCATAGTGGCACCATTTTATCATCACCTCCATCAAGTACTTTACCAAGTGGGTGGAATTTATTCCTCTGGTCTCAACCAAATTAAAAAATATTCTCAACTTTATCAACCGTCATATCATCTGTCACTTTGGCGTTCCTCATAAGATTATCACCAACAATGGTAATTCCTTTAAGAAAAAGCAATTCTAGGGTCTATGTGATGCATTCAACATCAAGTTAAGATTATCTTCACCCTATCACCCTGAGGCTAATAGATAGGTAGAATCCTCTAACAAAAATCTTAATAACATCACTATAATGGTCAGTACATCTAGTTACAATTGGTATTTGCACATCCCTTTTGCCTTATGGGTTTATGGTACTAACATTAAAACCCCTATGAGTGATACCTCATTCTCTTTTGTATTTGGGGTAGAGGTTATATTGCCTCTTGAAGTCTAAATCCCCTCTCTTCTCATATCTTTGAATGAGCTTATTATAGAATATGAGTACTGCCAACACCATCTAGACCAACTTGAGCTACTCGATGAACATCATCTAGTAGCCCTCACCCACCTTCATATCTATCAAGAACATATCTAAAATGCCTATAATAAACATCTTAAAGTGTGAGAATTCAACATTGAATATCTCATCCTAAAATAATATCAACATGTCATAAATATGGAAAACAACAAGTGGGGTAATTTTAATTTCAATTGGCTTGAACCATATAGCATAACCCACAAGTATGGATTAGTGCTTATCGGTTTTCTTCTCTCAAAGGCCACCAAGAACTTGATCCCCTCAATGCTTTGCATGTACATCCATTTTTTTAGGAAGGATCAAGTTAACCTTTTGTTTCACTTAAGCTCATCCCTTATTATCCACCCCCATTCATCTTCCTACTTTAGGGGTAATTGATTTTAAATGAATCATGTGATTATCTATCATAGTTATAACTTAAAATTGAATAATAGGTACCATGGGTCTACCCATGGCATGATTCTCATGGTACTTTTGACACCTTCATAGAATGGATTCCCATGGTCGCTATCACCTAAACCTCTTCACACCTAATCAACCTTATTGTTCTTTTAATTTTACATATATAAAGGTGAGCCACTAAGCCAGTCTAAGCAAGTCTATGCCAAGAAAAAATAAAGAAAAATAAAAAAATTCATATCATTAGCAATCATGGGTCATTCCTAGCATTTACATACTGCTCCCTTAAAGGATAACTATTGAAAATTTATTGGAAATTGCCAAAACATAATGTGGATTACTGCCTCCAAGGACAATTATAAAAATACATTAAGAAAAGCACATAAACTCAGGCCACTCCATCGAAGGATTATTGAATAAATATTTGTCAAAAACATATCAATTTTTGAGAAGCTTCCCGCATCGATCAACTTCCCACATATAGTTATTAACAGAAGACCCATTATCATAATCAAAGCAAAAGCAAAATGATTTTGAAAGTGGTAATCAAATCTCAAATAACATAATAAGCTAGAGGCCACAATTAGATTCTACAAGTAGACTTACCACATTGATCAGTATATATACCTTGGAATATTCTTATTTATACTTACTCTCTGGACACCTATAGAAGAGGCAATCTAGTCTCATAAGAAGGTTCTATTTTCATCCATTCCCCCTATATGCAAGGGATTTTCGAGCTTACTTGACATTATGTGGTCAAGACACATTTTTAGCCAAATTACAAATTCTAATGCAAAGCATTATAAGGGATTATGTTCATTAAGTCAATCCAACTTTGGTTTTGTTTTAGTCCTTGTCAACAAAGAAGCATCATGCCCTCTTCTTACCCTATCACAAATAGTTGATATTTTCATCGTGGCATTCACCTCTTGATTATATTCTCTATTCTCCATCTAGTGTTATTAATTAAACTATCTAATGCATTTTATCATAAAAATTAACAACAAAGCACCATAAGCATACCCATAATCATCTACATTACCGTGCCATACATGATAATCACATCCATAAGCAATAAAATTAATGTGAACATGTCTAAACATAATGAAATATAAAATATTCATTAAATACATTAGCATGTCATAAACATAACCATAACCATGACCAATGTCATAAATCAATAACATCCATTAACATTCAAATAATTAACCATTTTTCCATCACATGTCTAAAGTCTACTAATGTAGTTTGACCCACCCAGGGAGACAACCATGTCCACCCAACTTGGCTACCTCATCACCTCATTATTGGTCTATTTTAGGCCAATTAGCATGCTGTATATGATAGTTTTTTCTTGGTACCTTGACCATAGAAATAACATTTCCATATTGACAACCTTTTCCATTTGCACCAGCTCATGCTTATCAGACCCATATGTGTCATTTGTGGGTACTTCCTACCTTGGATACCCATGACACTTGACCTATTTGTGTTTTATAGGAGAGCACTTCTTTCCTTGGATACCCACCAACACACTAACCTTATATAGGAGACTAAAAAATGTACCCAACCACCATGCCTTAATATAGTCACATGATACACTAATCATTTGTCCCTTAGACATGACCTTTATTAGTTTAAACTATGACAACTATCACATATTTTATTGCACTTTGTGCACTTGTTTGTGCTCTAATTCCCAACCTATCACCCACTTTAATGATGCCCTACCTTCATCATAACCTTCATCAATCTTGTCAAACTTGCACCCAATTCTATTTTACCTCATCACCTCCTAGTTTGAGGGGGAACACCTCCTTCCATACTCAAGGCAATCAAACCTTCGATAAACACTCTATTTTTGTTTTATAGCTTGTTAATTCAAAGCCATATAATCAAAAAGGGAAAAATGTAGACACCAAAAATATTCACACCATAAATTTGAATGTCAAAGTATCCCTCGAATGCCTTGGGACCCTCTTAGGACCAATTTAGCCTTTCAACTCTTGATGAGCCTAGCCTACAGTCAATTTAACCTAAATGACTCAACCTTACCTTTTAGCCCTTTTTTACCCCTTTCACTCAATTGTAAATGGTCAAGGTAACTGTCAATGGTCACCTTGACTGTCAATGATTAGGGTGCACCTCCTTAGCTTAAAACATGCAAAACACCCACTTTTATTTTCTAATTATATCCCATCTAATTTTAGTTATGATCCATTATATGGATGGATTAATTTTGGAAAGCCTAGTTCATGTGCTGGTGTAACTCTCTCACCTTGCCTATAAGAGAGGAGCAAAGAGGTGAAAATTCATCTACAATTATTGTCAAGAGATTACATATCTAGGATTTTATTTCTTGAAGTTCAATCACCATCAACAATCCAATAATTCAATAATCATATTAGAGAGTCAATTTACCACCACCTCTCCATCAGGCCTTCAAGCACCATTACTCTACCATAATTAAGATATATGCCACCAACAAATCAATTGCCTCAACCATCCACATAATTGACCTCTAGAAAGATAAATAATTGATTCTCAAGATTCATTTACTTTATTTCTATTTCACAATCAACTTAAACCTTACCCACCCTTTAGAATCCATCTTCTAAATGTCATCAATTAGAAATTTATTAATCCAAATATTCACATAGTAAACATCAATGGTTGACTCAACCTCTGATGTTTGGCTCAATTTCCAATGTCACCTCAACCATAAATAATTACCTTAACCATCGATAGTTACCCCAACTGTCGATGATTATTAAGGTAGTGGAAACCAACAAGTTATTTTCACCTACCTACACCTAATCAAACCTAATTTTTTGTGTTCCTTCCTACTCATGGACTCCTTTCTAATTTTATGAAGTATAACCCAACCTTCTAACACCAATATTACTTGGTTTATATAATTTAATAATTTTTAGCATATTTATTAGCAATCACTCTTGTATTCAATTTCAATACCTTTTGATTCACTGATGCAAGTACCTTTATTTTTTGTTTATAAACTTAATTATTTAAAATGTGTGGATTGACAACCACTAAGAAATCTCTCACTTTTGAGATATGGCTATTGTTAGGTAGTCTACCCAACTATTTATCTAACAAACAAGTTTGCTTTAGTGTTTTCTTATATGTACGTCATCCTCCCAAGCCAAAGAGGAAATATTCATAATCTTATGATTTCAATGTGCACACTATCAATCAAGTTTTTCAACCATACCTATAATTAGTTTCTTATTTTCCTTTTCTCCATAGTAAGCAAGAAAATCACTAAAACACATACCTTTACATCAACATGCAAACATAATTCAAATGCAATCATTGATATTCTTAATTTTTTACAAGGGTCTAATTTGTAACATTATCCTAACAAGTTATTCTCAATCTCATAACATTTATAATCCTTTATAATAATCTAAACACAAGTGATTCAAACAAGATATACTTCATTAGTTTTCTTAAGTATTCATGTACAAAATAAGAATGTCATGTACATAGGCATAAAATATCAATAATATATGCATTACCATATAGAAATATCAAAAATTACATCATGTCTAACAACATAATATCTAATATCAGGTGAATAAATCATATATGCATGTACAATGCCAAAAATGCATAGATTGCCATATAGGCATACACAAAAGTACATCATCTATAACATCTTAATCATCAAATATCTCCCTTTATTTGCCTTATTTGAATAAAAATATCCTTGGGATGCCCTACTTGTAGATGGAGATATCCCAAATGCCTTGGATTGCTCCAAGGTTTGACTATGGGTACTACACTTATAGCTTGCTTGTAGCTAAACTTGTTCAAATACAAAAAATATTATAAAATTAATAAGTATACATGAAACTAAATTAAGAAAATAATATTTTAAATTGTAATAAATAAATCATTTAAACATGCACTTACCACAATCTCATGATCCTCCTCAATTTACCGTTGATGCTCAATTGGGTTAGTTCTAAGTTTAACTACATGAACACATGTGTCAAAATGATGAAGAAATATGAGGTGCAGTCATAGTAGTCATCTGAATCAAACTATCAAATTTCATATGATAGCCTTTCATACACAATACATTCATGCATATAAGTTATATTTTCCAAAGTATATAGTAAAATTATTGAAATAAAAGTACTAAATTATAATTTAAAATTACAAGTGAATATACATACCTAGATGAGTGCCTATGGAGATGACATTGCAACAACAATGCTAGATTCTGTCTCAACTCACATTGATGGTGTGTCCACCCTAGTCATCAACTAAATAAATAATATAATAATTAATAACTTGGTAAATTCATTGATTAAATGAGTTACTAACAAACTTAGTCTTGCATAAGATATTAAGAAATCTAATGAGGTCTTAGGAAGAATGAATGTGACAAGTGGATATGTGCAACGTGTGACTTGTAACACCACACTAAAGGCAAGAAATGTTAGTCTCATGAGGTAGAATGAAAAGAGAACAAGGGAGGATTTTTTAATGAATTTTGTGAAATTGAGTCATTAAATGTAGGTTAGGTGTTCAAACATCCTTGATATGTACCTATACACTAGTTTGGATGCTTGCATAGCTTTGTTGAGGTGTGTTTCATATTTTTATCAAATTAATTGGTCATTAGGAATACTTATCTTAAGTTAATGACATGGTATATTTTAGGACAATCCTATGAGTATTTGTGGGATAAAAAATCCCTTATAAATAGTCATTGTGATAAGACAATTAACCTGTATAGGTGTTTGCTGAGAAGTTTCTAAACTGAGTTTTAATTAGGTTAAGACACCTAGAGTGATAGGTTGATTTTATGGGGGACATATATACTTGAACCTTTTAAGAGTGTATAAAACATTATAAAATAGGTCTTGTCAAAATTTAAAGAAACATATAGAAAATAGAACTAAATATTGTAGAGATAAGAGTGAGTGGACAATCTTCTTTACAAGTGCATGATTTTGGTTTCCCTATAGGTGACATTAGGTTGACTATCTATCCTTAGATTGCCCTAAATTTTTGTAAGGGTAGGTATAAATGTATATAGTGCAAGTAGGTTGAGGTCAAAAAAGGGTGATATAGTCTTGTCGACACTCAATATTCATTTTAGGAGGACTTTCTTGATGAAAGGTGTTATAGTCTTATAGAGTTGGTATGTCACTCGAGTGATAAAAGTGTATGGATATAGATAGGACCTCTCTACTAAATAGATAAAGTAGGTATTTTTTCCCCCTAAGTAGGTGGTGATAACCAACTACTCAACCCCATCTATCTATATTGGGTTGAGGTCCCCTATTGTATATGGTTGTAAGGCCTATGCCATAAATATATAGGCTATAGTTTATAAAAAATGATCTTCCAAAAAACCAATGGGATATAATGGACACTCTCCCAACAAACCAATAGAATTAACTAGGTACAATGGGATCAAGAGGATATGTGATCTAAATTTATAAATCCACAAATAGAGATGAAATTATTATGCTCAGATGGAATCAAGATGGGAATTAAATTTCTAGTTATGACAATTTTGGCTATCGATCATAGAGATTGAACCACTATATGTGGTTAGGATAATAATCAATCAAGTGCCTAGATATGAGGCTAGTATTTAAAAGAAAGGAGTGATATACGTATTGATGAAGACATATTATGCTCAATTAAGAAATTGATAGAAATATACTATACCAAAAAAAATTTATTAAATGAATTACACACACACACACACACACACACACACACACACACACACACACACACACACACACACACACACACACACACACACACACACACACACACATCCAATCCTACTGATTAGGATTGACCTACTATGGGAACTACATATAATGGTATATCAATCAAATGTTCAACTCATTATTTTGGTAATTGAAAACATAGTTGAGATAGAGGATGAGTTTTTAACAAGTTACACCAATCCATGTTAATACATCAAATAATAAAATGTCCAACAAAATTAGATTAGATATTTTATATTTTCTTACACAAAATCTACCAAGGATGAAATTAAGGTGTATGAATGTACATCTAGAGTATATAATATTAACTTGAAATTTTACCTCTATAAATGTATATGGTGTCATCTCGACACAGATAGATGTAGTAGCCTGGGTTGGCCCACTACCTAGTTATGATGTCAAAGGCAACATCTCCTCTTGGAACACAAAAAAATACATATATATTATTCAATATGAACACATAAATTAATTTTTACCTTTTTAATTTTCAAAGATAACTTAATTTAACATTAAATTTATATAAAAGATACTTGCATGTGTGTAGAGACTCCCAACGTATCCAAACCAAATGTGTGTGCCAACAACTCATCAATGAAGACCATATCCTCCAAGCCCCCTAAAGTGCCATTTTCATCATCTAAAAGTCCAATGTATATAACACCACAACATCTACATGGGTAAGGTTAGGTATGGCCACTACATGGAGTATCTGAAACATCTATCTCTGAAAGTCTACTCGTATGATGAATGAGTGTATTAGTAAGTGCACTAAGCATATAAAAAGTGTTTATCTCCATAACCTCTATCATGATAGAAGGAATATCTAGATGAAGTGGTTTTTGGGTAGGGATCCTTTTAGTTCAATTAGGTTCATGATGTGCACCTAATCGATCTTGCATAGAGCCTTTATGTCAACCTTGGAACTCACCATAGACAAAGTAGTTTAGAATTTGATTGAGGACAAACTTGCAATAGAGTTTCCTCAAAAAGTACAAAGGGAGCTCATGGTTATTATAATGGCATATTCAAACACCATCCACCATCACTCCCAAAAATTGGTTTTAATCAAATCATGTTAGCATTATTGGATTATGAAACATTTGGTTATTATGGAAAATGGGGCATTGGTGGTCGAGTTGATAAATAAGGCACAAATTTGTTCTTTTGTTATATTTTGTTCTTCACCTTAGATGCTAACAATTTATCAACATAGTAAGTCCTACAAATATCCCTATATGATCTGCATCTATCAATTGGACTCATTATCGAGTCAACTTGACCTAATACTAACTCTAAATTATTGGTCAAATAGGTGCAATGGGTGTTCATAGAAGTGGGATCCCCTATTCTCCTAATTATCTAGTCAATTTTATTTTTATTCTCCTCTATGTGAGCAAGTACATCCTCTTGACTACCTTGAGGATCTAGGATAACTATATAAGGGTTAAGAGAGGGTTGGGAGAGTTAAGAGGGTTAGGCAGAGGATTAGGTGGAGGGTTAGGTGAAGGGTTAGGTAGAACATGCCAAGCTATTGGATAAAAATAAAAAAAACCAAACTAGATTCAATTCATGTTCACAAAAAATTCAAAAAAAATATGATTTAATCTACAAAAAACATACCTCTTCTTCATAAAGACATCGTTGATCTCATGAATGGAGGGAAAAATGAAAATTTGCAAGAAAAAACATGAGTTGGAGGGTAAAATAAAAATTTTCAAGCCAAAATGTAAATGAGAAGCACCAAAACATGATTGCAAATCAAGAAAGACTGATAGAGGTCAAGGGTTTTTTTTGTTTTACAGTTTAAAGAATGTATACATGCTAATTAACTTATAGGATTGCGTACGCATTCCTATAACACTATACATTCTTATAACACACATGTGTTCCTATAACACATGGATTTTTATAAGTTAATATAATATATACACATTATGGATCAATTAATCTCAATTCATAATGCATATGCATTATAACAATAACACCTATGTGTAGTGGGTTATGTCCATATAATTGTGCTCCAACTCTATACACATACCCTAAAAATTCTAGGATAAATTGAATGATATATAGCTTCATTTTAAAAATAAATCAGAGCTGATTCACACTCCTTCCATATATTTAGAATATTAATTAGTATCATATCCTCATTCAATAAAGTTTCAAAAGGGTTTTAAGCTATTGCCTAGAGAATCATGGCTTCTGTAAATTCTACTTTTGTAAATATTCTCATTTTCAAAGTTGATAATTTTGAATGTTGGAGAGATCAATTCAAGAGAATAGTTGTTTTAAAGGAATTTTGAGATAATTTTATCCATGGATACACACCACCTAAATATTGGAATACTTTGACTCAAGATTAGAAGAAAACAAAAATTGGTGCACATGTTTTCTTCTATCTTTAGAGTGCCATAGACCCAAGCATCTATCCAAAATTGTTATATTTAAAAATGCCCATGAGGCATGGAGTAACTTGGAAAATTAATATCAAGGCTCTATTAAGGTAAGACAAGTAAAACTCTACACTCTTAAAATGAATTTAAAAAATGTCTAATAATGAAGGCATTAGAGAATATTGCATAAGATTAAATGACATAGTGTACAGGATGAAGGTTTATGGATAAACTATAGAAGATAGGGTCATAGTAAGGAAAAATTTGAGATATTTGACTAAAAAATTGATTCATATTGTGATAACTCTTGAATAATTTAATGACATGAACACTATAAGTGTTGATGAGTTAGTGGGTTCTTTCTTGTCCCATAAGGATAAGATGATATTATATACAAGGTATCTATAATTGGTAGTTGAAACCAAATAAAGAGTTTCAAAGACCAAAGAGAAAAATAAAAATAAAAATCAAAGGGAGTTAAAAAACTCAAATTCAAAGGGAAAATCTAAAGGTAAATTTATAGGTAAAATAAATAAAAACCTTGTCATTAATGTAAAAATCCAAGATAATTTATTAAATATTGTATGATATTAGAAGCTAAGAATCGATTTAATCAAGATGGTGAGAAGAAGATATTTCAAGCTGAATAAAGTGAGTTTCAAGATCACTCAAATTAGTCTCTCACATGCAATGTGGGAAAAGAGGATGGAAAAAACTTTTGGTTTCTAGATTTAAGTTTCTTAAATCATGACAAGTCACAAAGATGGTTTCAACAAGTTAGACAACTCCTTCAAAAGCCAATTATAATTGAGAGAAGGAAAGTTCATTAAATTTGAAGGAAATGGAAACATGAAAATCATCAAAAGTAAAGGTAAGGGTGAAATAAAAGATGTTTATTTTTATCCAAATCTTTGTAATAGTCTTATTAGTGTTGGTCAATTAGTAGAAAAGGGTTTTAAACTATTTTTTGATGATGATGTTTGTTTTATTTTTTTCTAAGAGATATTAAAATAGATTGATTGGAAAATCTATGTGAAAAAGAATAAAATGTTTCCATTAAGGTTTATTATTATTAATGAATGTAATTTTTTTTCCACCATTGAGGATGTTAATATGTTGTGGCATTCAAGATATAATCATACTACTTTGAAAAACTTACATATTCTTGACACAAAAGGTATGGTAAGAGGTCTTCTTAAGATAGATTCAAAGAAATTTCATGCATACAAGTCATGCATTATTAGAAAACATCATAGATATTATTTACCTATCAAAAAATGGAGAGAAAATACATATTTTGATTTGGCATATTCATATTTAAGTGGACCAATGTCTTGTAGAAGTATTGGTAAGCATGTGTATTTCATTTCTTTCATAGATGATGCTAAAAGGTTTATGTGGGTATTTCTATTAAAAGAAGAAAGTGAATATTTTTACTCTTTTACAAATTTAAATGATTTGGATAAAAATAATGTGTACATTCCATAAATTCCCTAAGAATAAATAGAGGAGGAGAATTTTGTTCTAATGAAGTTCATGAGGGTTTTTATTAATATGGAATCAAAAAGCAACTGATCGCTCCTTACACATCACAACATAACGGTGTAGTAGAAAGAAATAATAGATCCATCATGGATTTTTAAAGGACTATTTTGGATAATAAGCACATGGAAAGGTGTTTTTATGCTAAATCTATTAAAAAAAATAGTCTACATCATTACCATGAGTTCTATAATGACAGTCAAAGACAAGATAACATACGAAGCTTGGTATGACAAAAAACTAGATGTAGCTCATGTAAAGGTATTTGGTTGTTTAAATACTATACATATTCAAGATGATAATATAAATACATTATATCCTAATGGTGTTTCTCATATTTTCATAAACTATAGTAATGAAATCAAGGCATACAAGTTTTATAATCCTACTAGTAAATCCATAATTCTTTCCAAGGATTGTAATTTATTTGAAAATGAGATGTATGATGATTATGATCATATAGATACATAGGTTATAAGTGAATAGGTTAATCCTATTGAATTTTATTTTTATGGCTTAAAAATTCTTACACATGTTTCTATTTCAACATGAAACAATACTAGCTCTTCCTAAGAGACTAGTCATCCATCTTCATCAACTTCGAGAAAGTACAAGCATTTATTGAAACTACGACCAACTAGTAAAATGTTGGATAAAAAATATGAGAGGAGGATAAAAAATATTAAATATCAGTATCATTTTTTAATTATTATGATTATGATGAAAATACTATGTTTGCATTATCATAAATGGCTAGTGAACCTAAAAGTTATGCAGAAGCTAGTCAAAGGAAATAATGGGTTAATGTTATAAGATAATTGATATGGATTCAATTGAGAGGAAAGATAAATGAAATATTTTTTATCCTCCATATAATAAATATTTCATTGAAACCATGTGGGTCTACAAGACCAAAGTCAAGAGTGATGTTACATTTGACAAGCTAAAAGCTAGAGTAGTTGCAAAAGGGTTTGCACAAATATATAGGGTTAACTATGAAGAAAATTATGAAACTGTGGCACGCCAAGATACTATAGGATTAATTATTGTTAAATATTCTCATAAATGATGTAAAATACATCAAACAAATGTCAAAATTACATTCCTAAAATGGATTGATTGAATAATAAGTATACGTGGGGTAACCACAAGGTTTTGAGGTAAAGGGTAAGGATTTTTAGGTATATAAGTTGAATACAACTCTTTATAAACTGAATAAAGATTCAAGATCTTGGTACTCAAGAATTGATAACTTGGTACACAATATTTAAAGGATTTTTAATAATTGAAAATGAATCAACTCTTTATATATAAGCATTTGGTTCTAATGTGTTATATGTTTGTCTCTATTTAGATCACTTGATATTTACATGTAACCTTATGAAGATGTTTAATAGCTTAAAGGAAGATATGAAATCAAAATTTGAGATGAATAATATTGGAATTATGATTTAATTTATTAGCATATAAGTCCATAAAAATAAATAGTATCTATTTATTTATCAATCCAAATATGCCCAAGACATGTTAAATAAATACAATCTTTAAGATTCTAAGCTCATGGACACTCCAATTGCAAGTAAAAAAAATCTAATGAGAGAGGATGGGATTCATTCAACTAATGAAAAAAAATTTATAATCATGATAGGAGGTTTTATGTATCTCACTATGATAAGACCTAATATTAGATATGGCATTTCATTTGTCTCTAGATTTATGGGAAATTCATCACTCAAACATGTGAAAGCAATGAAAATAATTTTTAGATATGAAATCCATCACTCTACCTTATCTTGGTCCATATCACTATAACCATCTTGGATAGTGATCTTGTAAACTTCCTTTGTGTGCTCTTTTCACACTTAGCTTCTTGTATTTCAGATTTTATAACTTATTCAATAGATCCAACTGATAATATCCAAACAGAAACATGGATTTTTATTTTGCAATCATCCTTCCCTAATTGATGATTTTGTCTTTACCCTTGTGATTATTATTACATTGTACATACTTACACCACAAAGTTGTGTTCCTCTTTAACATTGTATGTGAGACCTTTGTCTTGCACTCATCTTTTACTTCGTCAAATTTGAAGTATTATTCAATCTTTGTTAGCCAATATATCATCTCTTCTAGGGTAAATGTTTTGATAAAACATGAAACCTTCACTTGCATTACTCTTCTTATCTTAGATATGGTTTTAATAATTATGTCTTCTTCCTCATCCAATAGCTCATCAAACAGATCTTCTTCTTAATCCTCATCTTGTTATTATTTATGTAAGGAGATTGGAATACATGTGGAAAATGTTAGGATGGGTTCTTGAAGGGGCTATACACATGCATGATTATTATTGGGTGCGTCCACTATCAAGTTTGACATGGGGATCCCAAATTGTATATAGTGAAATTTTTTCTTTAACAATAGATTTCATAACAGAATATGATCTTATGTATTAATAATCATAACTATGATGACATAATGATTAAAAGGAATAGATATACAAAGTAATTAATGTAATATATGTATATATTCAATGTTAGCTATCATATAAATATTATATACTATATAATGTAATTTTTTGTACATCAAAAATTAATTATCTAATATATATGGATTTTATATATATATTATAAAATATATATAAATATAAAAATATATATAAACATTACATTATTTAAAATACATAAATATTATATTATCTAATATATATTTTAATATAGTTTTAATGTTTCAAACATAAAAATTGTGAAAAATAAACCTAATTGGAAAATATAGCTAATTAGACAGAGGAATAGTAAAATAGGGATCATAGACATTACCGGGCATGGGAGGCCATGAAATTTAAGAGAGTGGGATAAGGTTTTGTACATATATAGATGATGGCTCATTCCCTGAGAAAAAAATCAAGAAGTATATGAGGAATTAACGATGGAGTAAGATATGTTTTAAGTTTGATGGAAACAAACTGACACTAGTACCCAATGAACCCTCTATTTTTAAAGTAAAATACCCATTATGGAACAAAGGAATGTGAACCATACATATTTATATTGAGAACCATAGTAGCCCTACAAAAATAAGTTAATACCCAAATGACATACTATAAGCATCTATTGAGTTGCTTGCACAACACCTATTGAGTTGTTTAGTTTGACATGTATTGTAGTCTAAGGAAAGGCAAATGATGAACAAAAATCTCACAAGAGACACATTGATGATGATGATTGACTAGATTTTGGACTCTTGATTCTTTCTAGAGGCTTTTGCGTTTGATTTTGATCCAAATTCTCTACTTCCAAAGATGCTGAGATGCTTCACATGAAATTAAATTCTCTATAAGTTTCATTAATCCATTTTATTTAGATGGAATTTTGTTTGGATAAAACAATTTCTTACTTGGATCGAGAATTGTAGGCAATGAAGATTAAAATTTCATAAACTTTGCAATGGATTGTAGAAAAATTATTTTTTATTCCTTTATCTTGTATTTAAATTTTTCATTTTTAAATTAGTTTTGTAATTTAGCTTGAAATAACACATTTATTGATCACAATGAATGTTCCTTGTAACATTAAATTTGTAGAAGTGGATCAAAGGAAGCGTTCATATCATATATTTTTACTCTACTAATGAAACATTTTTATTTTGAATGAAAACATGTCACACCATGTTACTTACCTCATATTATCATTTATGTCATTTAACCCCTAAAAAAATTTGGCAACTTTCTTTGAGGTGTTCAATTCAATAATATGTGAAGCTTTTAGGCCTTGATGGTTGTGGCGAGATTTACAGGCTGTAATGGATGAAATACCTCAAACTAGGGATTAAACGAGGAAAATTATATATTTAACACTATCACCATCTAAGACAAAAATGCATTTTAACTTTCATTTCAATTATTTATAAATAAATGGAACTATTAAATAACCATAAATACATGTGTAGGTCCAAATGAGAAATAATATTGCATAAACCAACATAAATCACACAAAATACACCATAAACCCCCATTACCTACAACATGGTCAAAAACATTATACAATACCATTGCACTACATGCAGATTCAAAGATACCCAAAGTATAAATAAAAGACTATATTTCAAATAAAATTACAAAGTAGTAGAAAATGATCCTTTTTAAACAAGGGAATTGAGATCTATGATTCAAGGATACCCAAAGTAATAAGGAAGGAATACATTTCATATTTAATTACAAAGTGATAACAAAGGCTCCCTTTTTAACCAAGGGAACTGAACTACATGTAGATTCAAGTATACCTATATTTAATTACAAAGCGATAGGAAGGGCTACCTCTGCCATACCAAGTACTCATCTAAAAAACACATCTTATACTGTCCCTTTCAACAAAATTATAGCAATGTATCCTCTAAAAACTAAAGTAACATTTAAACACTTACACACAAGCATAATAAATGCTACAAACTATCAAAAATTCAACTAAAATAATTTTTATTTGCTCAAAATTTAGAGTACAACACAAATGTAGATGAATATTAAAGGAATTATAAAAATTTAGAAATTTAGTGAGGTAATTATCTCAAAATTATCAATTGCCTCTAAACTTGGTCCTTTTACTTACAAAAGGACATGCATATGTAAGGCCAAGTAACTAGGGCAAAAATAATTTGCAAACTTATAAAGAGATTAATGAATGTATACCACTTTTTCTTATTAAAGGGTTAATTATAGATAATAAAAATAAGAGGAATAGAAAGGAAGCAATCTAGTCTCCTCCACAACCAGGGTGGTTTAAGCTCAACTTTGATGGTGCTTGCATAGGAAACCTAGGAGCATTAGGGGCTGGTTGTGTAATTAAAGACTGTAGTGGATCCATAATAAGATTTATGTCCATGAAGCTACTTGATGGAACAAATAATGAAGTAGAGGCTCAAACATTGGTTTTAGGTATTGAAATGACTTTGGAATGTGTCGTCTCTTAATTGAAAATTGAAGGGGATTCTTAGGGGTTCATACAAGCTTTGAAAATCAATTGGCCAAATCATGAAAAATAGAGAATATCTTGGTGATTATCTGTCCTAAACTAAATCAATTTGAGGAATGGAAATGTTCAAATTATTTTAGAGAAAGTAATTGAGTGGTCAATTTTCTAGCGAATGTAGGTATAGATCAATCAACATCAGTAAGAATTAATAATGTTAGAGAAGGGTGGAGTGACTTTGTAGGGATTGAGCAAATTGATCATTAAATTTTTAAGTTTTCATTTGTTTAAAATTTAAAAATCTATTTAATACTCATAAAAAATATAAATATAAATGTGGAATGACATTTTGAGGTGGCGATGTCTTTGTTTTTTGGTAGATGAATTGGAGGCATGGTGATGCCAATGTCATTAATGACTTCATTGATGGCAAGCCTGTGAGAAAAAAGGTTTGATGATGGATTTTTTGTGCACTGTAATCAAAGGTTGGGCATTTATTTGTAAGGGGATAATTATTTGGGTTTTGGTCTTAGGTTTTGGACGGGTTATGTTTTTTCAACATGGAGCTAGATTGTATTGAATCAATAGGATGGCCATTAGTTTTTGTTGGAGCAAGAACAAGAGAAATGGGTTTTCTAGAAACATATCCAATATGAGATTATTTAATGTATTTTTATTTTTATGGTAAAAGTGGAAGAAGTGGTAGAAGAGGTCCTGTGCATGGAGGTGTTGGTGGTTAGTAGGTGATTGGGAGTAAATTCAAACTTGGCATCCTTATTTGCTAGTAATATTTGTTTGGTGGTTTTAGATAGAGACCAAATTAAAGAAATGGTGGAATTATTCATATGGCCAGAGCATAGGGAGGGTCTTCTATTACAAATTGACTCACTTTCATTAGGTCCCTTTCCAACTATGCCTTTCTTAGGTAAGGATGTTCTGGGTTTCATTCCATTACCTATTTTTCACCTTTTGGAAGCTAGATTCTTGTCTTTGGTTAATATTTCCTAAAAAGTAGAAGATGTCTATTCTAGTGAGTAAAATAAGGAAGGAAAAGGGCATAGCTATACCAATCATTGAGGATCTACTACTTCCAATTATATAATTAGAAGTATGGAGGGCACAAAGATGGATGCCAAAGAGGTTGTGAGCGATCAAGTGGTTAGCGAGAGGAGTGGTGTGGGGTCTATTTAAAGAGCCTCATTGGAGGAAACGTAAGAATAAAGTGAAAATAAAATAGGGGAGCTATAAGAAAAGGTTGAAGTTTCAACAGGTGGAGGTTGTTCTAGGTTCAATGTCAAGCAAAGAGTTAGAGTTTTTCTATCTAGCTTCAGGGGAACTGGGCTAAGGGGAGCCTGTTTCTCAATCAAAGAAGATAACCTCAAGTCCATATTTAAGTAAGATAGTGGATAATGATGGGAAGGTTTATGAAGTGATCATTATAGATTAAAAACTACAATATATATCATTTGGTCATGGTATAAAGATAAGATTTTGTTCTATATATTTATCTTTGGTTTTTTTTAGTTATTTTAAAAATTTAGAAATATATGTTTTCAAAAACTTATGGAAATATGAATTTTTTTTTTGGTCAATGCCTTAACAATATTTATTATTAATCCAAACCCACTAGTTTTAGCTAGCATATATTTTTTTGGGACAAGGACCCTTAACCCTAAAATTGAGATAAAAAATGAATGTATACCCCTTCCATTATGATCACCACGACACCCACAACTGATGTAGAAAAAATAGGCCAACTTCTAGAGGCCATAACTTTTGACCCATAGCTCCGTTTGAGCTCTTACACATGCCAAAATGACTGTATAAAAATGTTGTTGCTACCTAAAGTAGTACTAACAACCTAATCATGTTCTCAATATTTTTTTGGAGGCTGTATGGGATCATTTGAGTGTCCAAAATTGTGATTTAATGATTTTTTTAGGTTTTTTATATTTTTAGAACCAAAAGTCAAATTCACTTAAATTTCATCCCATAGTATAATTATAGTGTTTAAGATATTTTGGGAGATTTTTGGGCTATTTTAGGTGTTTTTAAAAATAGTCATTTTTTTAGATTTTGGTTTTTTTTCAAATTTTCCATGTAACCTCTAATTTTTGAGTTGAGGCTTATTTAAGCATGGTTTGGGTTTTTAATTATGGTAATAAATAAATAAGAATCAATTTATGAGTATTGTTTCAAGATCTTGGCCTAATGAAATTTTTGGTCTTGTATTTTTTTGGGTTCATTATCTAGTATCAGAGCAAGTTTAAATCTTAGAGGAGAGAAGAATGGTGAGAGGATAATGAAGTATGAAACAAATGAACTAGAATATAAAAGAACTACAGAGTTAAGTTCAAAAATTAATAGAGGTTATCACCAACTAGTAGAGAAGAGAAGGTGGTGATGAGGAAGACGCAGATCGTGATGAATAATTTCAGCAAGAAAAGGAACAACAAGAGCAACCACCATCGATGGAAGAGAGGATGGTTTGAGTTTTAAAAGGAAGGAATGAAGGAATGGAGGTTGATATTACAAATTATGGAGGTAGTTTAAAACCAGAGGAGTTGATAGATTAGACAAATAGAATGGAGAAATTCTTTGAGTGGAAGACCATGAAAGAAGACAAGAAGGTAAAATTTGCATGCATGAAATTGAAAGGTCATGCAATGATTTGGTGGGATCACCTATAGAAAGAGAGATAGAGGAAAGGTAAAGAGAAGATTAATACATGGAAAAAGATGGAGAAGAATCTAAGAGAGAAATTTCTTCCTGTGGATTATGCACAAACCCTATACAAAAAGTTTCAAAATTTAAGATAAAAAGATCATATAGTATACAGAAGAATTTTACAATCTTTCCATATGAGTGGAGCCTAATGAAATAGAAGAAAACATGGCTGAAAAGTATGTAAATAGTTTGAAAATTTCTATTCAAGATGAATTAAGCATGCATATAATACTTAACATGGAGGAGGCTTATCAATTAGCATTGAAGGTAGAAGAAAAACAAGATAGACATAATTTCAGAAGGACATCTATTGATCCAAGGAGAGGTGGATCTTCTCCAATAAGGGGATGAGGTGGATTTAATACCACCAGAGGTGATTTAATGCCAATAAAGGTGAATCATGACGTGGTTTAGAAAGGCAAGATGATAATAGGCAAGGGTTTCAATACCAACAAAGAGGAAGAGGATTTTAAAGAGGATGAGGTTACGGTGGTGCTAGAGGATGGTTTCCAAATAAACATAGATATTATGTCTTTTATAGGTGTGGAGAAGAAGGGCATAGAACATTTGAGTGTCCATACTATCAAGATCAAGAAAGGAGGTAAAAAGATCACCTAAGAGTAAATTTAGTTGAGGCTGAAATAGAAGAGCAGAATACTGAAGTTGTACCAGTTGATGTTGGAGAGAACTCATGATTAGAAGAACCATGATTGATCCAAGAAAGGATCAAGTTTAGAATAAAGAAGGTGGTGATACATGGTTGTGAATAATTATTTTTTGAACAAGATGTACTTCAGATGGAAAGGAATGCAAAGTAATTATAGATGGTGGTAGTTGTGAAATTATGGTTTCTAAAGAAGTGATTGAGAAACTAAATATGCAATGTGAAAATCATCCTAACCCTTATCAAATTTCATGGTTTAAGAAAGGGAATGAGGTAACAGTAGATAAAACGTGTTTAATCAAGTTTTCTATAGGAAAGACTTATACTAATGAAATATGGTGTGATCTTATTCTGATGGATGCTGTTTCTAATGCAAAATTGCTTTCTACATTCAAAGAAGAAATAAGAAACTGAAAGATGGTCAAGGCTAGAAGTACCTGATAAAGTCGTGCGCACCGAAATCAGACGTTGAAATATTCTCCTCTTTTGCTGTGGAGGAATGACACCTGCGAGGAAAAGGCTAAAACACGAAAAAACGTTAGTAAAAGATATGGTGGGCTGTAAGGCGAACGCCCGATCCCAGAAGTACGAAGACTCCCTAGAAGGATATCAACCCACTGATAAAAAAGAGTAAAAGATTGGATGAAAGTAGATGATAATGACAGAAATAAATGACAGAAAAATAAAGAGCGTACCTGATATGCAACACTGTTCTGCACAGTCGCCAGCGTCGGTCTCTGTGGTGCCGGCGTCGGTCTGGGAAGATGCCGACGTCGGTTAAAGTGCCGTCGTCGGTCGGGGTAGTGACCGGCGTCGGTAGGGGCAGGTTCTGGGAAAGTCTGGACAGGTTTGGGACAGGGCTGAACAGAGTCGGGACAGGGCTGAACAGAGTCGGGACAGGGCTGAACAGAGTCAGGATAGGGTCTGATAAAGTCAGGGTAGGGTTTTGGACAGAGTCGGGACAGGGTCTAGGAGAGTCGGGACAGGGTCTGAGAGAGTCTGGGGGAGTCGGGACAGAGGCAGGGATAACAGAACTGATAAATAATAACTGAGAAAGAAATGAAATAAATAGAATAATACTTACCTGATAGAAGACGCGATGAAAGCCATGGTGTGCAGATTAGTTGATGTCGTAGTGTTGATGATTGCTCGGAGTTCGCAGGTTGATGGAGGAATTCACAGGTTGGTTGCTCAGCATTTTTTGGATAGCGTTCGGAGATCCTGGCTCAAATCGCTGGCAGAGGTTGATGAAGGCGGGGGACGGGGATGGTTCCAGAAACGGTTCGTCAACCGTTTCGGGAAACTGAATGGTAACTGATAACGGACCAGGGGAAGGTGACCGACGTCGGCAGGATTGCCGACGTCGGCCGATAGGTGACCGACGTCGGCGACATCGGTCGGGTAAAGACCGACGTCGGCAGATGCATAATGGGTATAGAGTCTAGTTTTAGCTCTGTGCTCATCTTTACATGCTGCCAGGGTCAAGGTTGGTGAAACAAGTGATCGATAAGGGTTCAATAGGCGAAGAAGAATAAGACGGGGAAGGACCAGGGGAGTCGACACGATTTTGGTGTCTACATTTGCCCCTTTTTGTCTTGTTGGTTGTTCTGGATGAACTGCAAGACAAAAATAGGAGTGAGTGCCCCAGGTGAGGGATAAGGTTGATTTTGTCTTGTTGGTTGTTTGAATGAACTGCAAGACAAAATAGGAAGTGAAATGCCCCGAGTAAGGATGAGGTATTCCCCCTCAAAGCAAGAGTCGAGGGAAGGGAACCGAGAATCGGGTGCTGATTTGATAAAGAGCAGATGAAAAAGGGGTGAGGGTGAACGCTGCAAAGGTCGTGATTGCACGCATACCACTGCACGAGATGGTCAGGCCAAAGTGTCGCAGGTCAAGGGTCGAGGAGTGCCAAAATTGAAGTAATCGGGCCCCAGCATTTAGTCATCTGCTGATCGGGTCACTCAATCTAAGCTGAAGCTCCAAATGGGTCGTCGCGTTCCAGGTATCCCGGGCTCAGGAAGTGCTCCTAGAAATGTGAAAAAGTCACAAGTAGTGCGGATCAACTGGTGTGCGATCCTATACTTGTGAGGGTCCAAAAAGGTCTGCGCATAATTCTGCTAACCAGTCATGAGGTAGCATACATACAAAAACAACCAAGGCAACAATGTCTTGGAAGTGGTCAAGGTCGGAGGAGATAGGCATGATCTCCAATGGTTGGTGGTCGATGGATGGATGAATGGATGAAAGGATGCGGCCGAGCTAACCCCAGAAGACCCCATGTCAACTGAGTGCTACCTACATAGCCCTGGTGATAGGGCCTCAGGCCGATGTAGTTCTCCCTAGAAGGGAGGAAGGGTCAAAGGGATGGTGAGGAAAAAAAAAGATGTTGCAGCCTTTTCCAAATGGTGTATTCTGCAACATTGGTTGAGGGGTTTTTCATCCCTAGCAATATTCCATATGTGTGATGGATGTATGCTAAAAATGAATTGAGGTCTATTTATGCTTCAGCAAGTATTGGTTTATGCTTAACATAAATTGGGTCGAGTCGATAGTTTCCATGTGTATTGGTGTCCATAGAAACTAGGGGGAACAGGGTAGGTCATGTTGATGGTCTGAAAAGAGAGTTGAGCTGAGTTGATCGACAAGTGATGAAGGTGAATGTGACCAAAGTGCAGAAGAAGTGAAAAGCATATTGCTCTTTTATTGACAAGAACCAAAAATATAGCATAGATAGGGGTTATGAGAACCAAGAGCCCCATTCATGCGTGACGTCGTTGACCGTGGTTATGTTAGAGCGGTAATCGAATCACTGAGACATTAAAGTGAGCTCGAAGTCCCTTGAGCAGGTGATAGGAGGAGGAAGAAGGGTAACCCGTTTTAAGAGCAGAGATAACTTTGCCCCTTTTTATAGGAGACCCTGAGACAACTACAAGTCAAGTCTGTGACTCGTTTTTTTTTTTTTTTTTTTTTTTTTTTTTTGGCGCAGACTGATCAATGCGGGAAGCCTGCATAGAGATGTCATTTGCTGTAGTGGTCAGGTTGTGAAGCTGATCGATGCGGGAAGCTTTTAAAATAATGCTGTTTATTGCCAGAGTAGTCATAGCCATCCTTCGAGGGAGTGGTCTAGATTTTTGTTTAATATAAAGGCTTTTGAATAGCTGTCCTTTGAGGGAGCAGTCTATTTATTACAACAATGATAGTACAGCTGTCCTTCGAGGGAGCAGTCTGTTTTTTTTTTTTTTTGATATAGATATAGTGACCATGGATATGTTGACATCTTGATTTGTTTTTATAGAAATGTGAGTCATGGACAAGATTATAGAAGGTCAAGGACTCCCTTTTATGAGGACAAAGCATCCATACCGCATAAAAGGGTTATAGGAATTGTTAAGAGGAATAGGGTTGAAAGGAAGTAGGATTAAGAGGACGAGGATTGCTCAAGAGACGAGCTCAAGTTAAGTGTCAAGTGGACGAATATTCGACTAGCAGTAGAACGGTCGCAGATGCAACGCATTAAGAGGCTCAGGTTCTGGGCGTCCATCAAGAGAAGACAGACGGTAAGTCCCTGATCCATACTTGTGCATGATAATAAAAGGTCTGAGCCAATTAGGAGCAAACTTTCCTCGTTTACTTCGCTCCATATTGGTCACGTGTTGATTGATGAGTGGACGTGAAGTTGACTGATATGGTTGTTGATTGATCGAGACTGGTTGAATGTGTGGATAAAAAGGTTGGTCAATGTTTGGTTGAGATTTGGTCATTTGATAGTTGGTCAATGGTTGGTCAAGGGTTGATTGGTTGGTATTTGGTCTTTGGTTGGGTCGAATGTTTGGTTGAGGTCGGGTTAAATGTTTGGTTGCTAGTTTGGTTGAGGTTAAGTTGAAAGAGTGATTGATATGTGGTCGAGACTGTGTTGAAAAATTGGTCGAAGTTTGGATGAAGGTTGAATTCCCCCAGCGGCTAGGGAGAATGTTTGACGGATTGGTTAAGGTAGGTTGAAGTTTAGTGGTCAGATGGACTGTGTTGATGTTGAATAAGGGGGTTAAAGGTGACAAAGGAACCAGAACCTGGCGTGGAGATCCTGATTTAAGTGATGAGGTTGGAGAGGTATGAGTTGGTGTTGATGATTTGTGGGAGGGAAGGTCTAGAGGATCCTTGATGAGAAGGGAATCCTTTCTCCGTTGGTGACGAATGACAGCTTTAAGAGCAAAACAACGCTCAGTGTCATGTCCCAGAGTATGATGATAGTGACAGTATTTAGAGTTGTCTAACCAAGAGGGTCTTGATCCGAGAGTTGATGAGAGGGGCGGTGTTGAAGGCTTGATAACATGGTCAAGAAGAGAGGTGTCATTCCCCAGACATTGGCGAATGGCGACCTTGAGGGCACAACAATGCTCCGTGTCGTGTCTAGGTGTGCGATGATATGCACAAATACGAGTGTCGTCTAACCAAGGTGGTTTAGGTCCGAGAGAATGATATGGTTTGAGAGGCGGAAGGTTGAGGTGAGATGACTGCAATAAGTGCCGTAACAACAAGGTATAAGAACTTGCTAACGGGTCTGGATATTTTATTGCAGTGAGGGTTGATGACGTTGGTTTAAGAGGTGTAAGAGACGTTGGTCGATGATTTGAGGGAGATATATGTTTGATAGGATGAGGAAGTAATGGAGGCGGCGTGCCTCTGTGAAGGATGGGAGTAGGAAGCACTCCAATTAAAGTGGATGGATGTGGGCCTAGGATTGAAGGTAATGACGAAGGTGGGGGAGGAGTCCTCCGATGTGGTCTAGTGGTTTTCATTAATTTGAGTCAAGGGCCACTATTGTGCGAGGCGAGGTTAGATACAGGTTTGGGTTTAGATGTGGACGGAGGTGAGTGAGATGTAACAATCTCAGGCAAAGGGCAAGAGGAAACCATGACTGGGTCTTCCTCAATCGAAATGGGTGAAGAGATAGGGTCTTCTCTTGGTGGAGAAGAAATAGGAGAGGGTGGCTCCTCAAGTGGGCAGATGGTAGGGATGATCGTGCCTTCTGCTTGTGCTTGAGGAGTAGGCAAGGTATGGTCATTAGATGAAGGTAGGGCTAATGGTGTAGGTGTGATCAAGGCATCCTCCAATATAGGAGAAATAGATGGAGGACTAATAGGAGAAGAGGGTTCTTCATCCTGTGAAGAAGGTTGGTCAGGGACAAGAGGTAAGATAGTGTTGACGGTGTGTATATGGTCTTGAGGGTCATTGATCATGGTTTGGATGTTGTCTTGAGTAGGCGGGTGATTAGAAAAAGGTTGTTTAAAGATGTCGATATGTTGATTAGGCAGGGCGTTCGGGTTATCCAAGATAAGATCGCCCTTGTCGAGCATGTCCTGGATGAGGTTTTTAAAAATTTGACAGTGATCCGTATCATGGCCTTTGACACGGTGATTGTTACAAAAATGATTCTCCCTGTACCATGCAGGGATAGGTGTTGAAGGGTCGAATTGATGTGGTCAGATTGAAGGGAGATTGAGGACCCCCTGCTTGACGAGTTTATCCAAGACAGAGGTATATGACTCTCCAATTGGAGTGAATTGACGCTGTATGGATTGACGTTGAAAATGTTTATTGATGTAGTCTAATATTGAAGATGTTGGTCGGTTGGTTATTGTTGAAGATGATGGTCTAAAGATGACAGTGTTCACCGACTCCTTAGATTGAGAGTGGGCAGAAGAAGGTCTGGAAGAAGAATGGTCATTGGTTCTTGTGTTAGTGTTACACAATTTGACCTTATCTTCTTCAATAGTGCGGAGTTCAAGCTTTCGGGCCATGGTGAAGGCCTCATCGAAAGTGTGGAATGTTTGAACCCGCAAGGTGGATGAGATGTGACTGACACATGCTCGGGAAAAGAGCTCAATGAGCTCGGGTTGAGGCAAGGAGAAAGAGAGCTGGTTGATCAAGTCTCTCCAACGGGCGACAAAATCAACTACTGATTCGTCGTCAAATTGCCTAATGGAGTAAAGGTCTGTGATCGAGACTTGTTTAGTGATATTGATTGAGAAATGGTCAACGAATAATTGAGCGAGTTGAATGAAGGAGAAGATAGAATGTCTGGCTAGAGAGCTATACCAGTCAAGGGCAGGGCCAGAAAGAGACATAGGAAACGTGTGTAAAAGTAACGCATCGTCGTGGGCAATAAGATAGCAGGCATGTCTGAATGCCCGTAGATGTTGTTGTGGGTCTTCCTTACTCTGAAAGCGAGTAAATTTAGGAAGCTCCCAATGGTTGGGGTATGGTCGGATAGGGACAGAAGGATGAATGGGCTCGTTATAAATCTGGTCATATGAAGAGATTTTATTTGAATCGGAGATAGAAGCTTCGAGACTGGACATTTTATCCATCAGCATTTTGATAAGATCTACTGACGGATTGGCAGGTTGAGCACCCCTTAGGTTGTAAGGCGCTTGAAAGAGGCTAGAGGAGGTATGCGACGTAGTCGGTTGTACCAGTAAGGGTGCAACGTACGGATGACTAGTCGCAGGGGCAGAACAAGAGGTTAAGGGTGGTTGCATCATGAAGGTCGAAGGTATAAGTGGACTAGGCACCACCAAAGGTGATTGAATAGCGGCACTGGTAGAGGGATAGGTTGGCACTCCTACATTTGTGGGCGCAAGAGTGTAAGGGGTCGAGACAATCAAGTTCTGATACGATGTAGAACTTGGTTGATTTGTAGGTGATTGAGGGGGTAATGAAACCCTGATGGAGGTCGGTTTAAAAATAGACGAAGAGGCCAAACTTTCCGTATTGGCCATGGTTGAGTTAACGGTTGGGGCGAAAGGCTGAGTCAAAAAAGGTTGGGTGGCGAATGGTGTCGATGTCGTCGCCACGTCACCAGAAAGGTTTCGCATTGGGTTTCTCGCGAGATAGTTATGGAGGGCTGCGGTATTGAGGTCCAAGAATTTTTTGAAATCTTGGTCCCCTTCAGGGATGATGGGAAGTTGAGTCGGGGTCAGGGTCGGTCCTATAGGAGTTCTTTCAGTCTCTGAGTGGAACTCCATGATAGGACGGGTTAGAGATGAGGTAGACGAAAGTAGTTGACGGCCAGAGTGGTCAAAAAGGGCCTTGGTTTGACTGTGTGTCAAAACCATAAAAGGCAAGAGAGAACGTCCTTACACGCTCAAACAAGCAGATAAGAACTAAAAAGATGAAGACACAAGCAGATCCTAAAATTCTAGAAGTAAAATTTTTAGGATTATAGTGGCTTATGCCTTAGAATGTGTATTTGGGGAGGTTGGCTTTGTGAGTCGGGTCCTAGAAGAAGTCTATGGATGGTTTCGGGTTTTGTTATGGTGATCAAGAAGTCTGTGTTAGGGTCTGGTACGTGGCCTGGTGCTAAGGAGCAAGCTCCCCTCACTTCACGATTCCAGTGGTTAGCTGGTTTCGCTTAGCCAAAATATACCTCGCCTAGAGATTATACTCCGCCAGAGAACGGAGTGGGCTTCCCCCTTGGTGATGAAATCCAAGTAGGGTCACCGGGACGGGTAAGGTATCCGCTGGGGGATGAAATCCCAGTCGGGCCTTGTCTCAAGTAAGTTAAGATGTTTGTTTTGTGCAGGTGGTTTGGTCGTGTAACATCAAGTGATCTAGATTAATTCAATATGCGGTTTAATTACTATGTGTGGTCTAAGAGATGTAGGCAAACAGAAATGAATGCAAAGTGTTTTAATGTCCAAGTCGAAATGTTTGTTCGTATGAAGACGAATGGAGAAAGAGTCGAAGAATATGAGTTTAGCTAGTCTAAAAGTGCAAGAAAGAAATGTTCGTTTTAGTTTTGCTTATGATGTCGTTTAAGAAGAGACGAAAGGAGGCGAAAAGGAAGAAACCTAATGCACCTAAATGAACAAAAGAAAGAAAGAACCCAAGGAGGACCTAGGGTCCCACCGGGCGTGCCAGAATGTTTCTAATGCAAAATTGCTTTCTACATTCAAAGAAGAAATAAGAAACTGAAAGATGGTCAAGGCTAGAAGTACCTGATAAAGTCGTGCGCACCGAAATCAGACGTTGAAAGATTCTCCTCTTTTGCTGTGGAGGAATGACACCTGCGAGGAAAAGGCTAAAACACGAAAAAACGTTAGTCAAAGATATGGTGGGCTGTCAGGCGAACGCCCGATCCCGGAAGTACGAAGACTCCCTAGAAGGATATCAACCCACTGATAAAAAAGAGTAAAAGATTGGATGAAAGTAGATGATAATGACAGAAATAAATGACAGAAAAATAAAGAGCGTACCTGATATGCATCATTGTTCTACACAGTCGCCGGCGTCGGTCTCTGTGGTGCCAGCGTCGGTCTGGGAAGATGCCGACGTCGGTTAAAGTGCCGTCGTCGGTCGGGGTAAAGACCGACGTCGGCAGATGCATAATGGGTATAGAGTCTAGTTTTAGCTCTGTGCTCATCTTTACATGTTGCCAGGGTCAAGGTTGGTGAAACAAGTGATCGATAAGGGTTCAATAGGCGAAGAAGAATAAGACGGGGAAGGACCAGGGGAGTCGACACGATTTCGGTGTCTACAGATGCATGTCATGTGTTATTGGGGAGACCATGGAAATTTACCAAGGAAATAATTTAGATGGAGCAAAGAACACATACACTTTTTGGAAAGGTGGTAAAAAGGTAGTTTTATTACCTCTTAAAGAGGAAGAGAAGATAGAAATATAAAGGTAGCATGTTGTTTTTATGCACTAGTAGCAAAGAATGAAGAAATATAAATGGTGCCAATACTAATAAAAATAGTAAACACGTTGAAATAATATGTAGATGTTATGCTTGATGAGTTACTAGATGGTTTACCACCAAAGAGATATGTTCAACATCACATTGATTTGATTCCAGAATCATCTCTAGCCAATCAAGTAGCTTATAGGATGATTCCAATAAAACATGCAAAATTAAATAAATAAGTTACTAAATTTCTACAGAAGAAAGTGATAAGAGAGAGTATGAGTCCATGTGTAACACCAACATTGCTAACTCCAATGAAAGATGGAGGATGGAAAATGTGTGTGGATAGTATAGCAATTAATAAGACTACAACAAAGTATAGGTTCCCTATACCTCATTTAGATGATATGATGGATGTGATTGTAGGGACAAAATATTTTACCAAGATTGATTTAAGGAGTGGCTATTACCAGATTTGAATTTGGAAAGGAGATGAGTGGAAAATTGCATTCAAGACTAGGGATAGCTTATATGAGTGAATGGTGATGCCATTCAGATTATCTAATGTACCTAGTACATTTATGAGGGTGATGAATATTGTGCTACGAGAAAATATTGGTAATTTTTTGGTTTTTTATTTTGATGGTATTTTGATATTCATTAAACTAAATATGAACACTTACAACATTTGAGAGTGGTAATGGACTTGTTAAGAAAGGAGAAGTTGTATGCAAATTTTAAGAAGTGCAGGTTTATGCAAAACATTTTGGTATTTTTTGGGATTTATAGTTTTATTAGATGGTGTAAAAATGGATGAAGAAAAGATAAAAGCAATTATTGAGTGGCCTATTCCAAGAAGCATTACACAGGTAAGAAGTTTCCATGGTTTAACAACATTTTAAAGAAAATTTATTTAAAAATTTAGTAGTATTGTGGCACCAATAACATATTGCATGAGAGGGAAAGAATTTTCATGGACTAGAGAAGCCATGAAAGTTTTGAAATTTTGAAGAAAAAGATTACAGAAAGACCAATTTTAGCATTACCAAATTTTTACAAAGTATTTGAGGTTGATTGTGATGCTTCATTTATGGGTATTAGTGTTGTGCTAAGTCAAGAAGGAAAGCCAGTAGCATATTTTAGTGATAAATTTAATGATGTAAAAACAAAGTATTATATTTATGATGTTGAACTTTATGCAATTGTACAAGCATTAAGACATTGGAGGCATTATCTCGTGCCTAAAGAGTTTATACTATTTACAGATCATGAAACTTTGAAGTATGTGAATACATAAAAGAAGTTGAATAATAGGCATGTAAAGTGGGTTTCTTTCTTACAGGGATATACTTTTGTGTTGAATCATTAATCAAGAAAATATAATTAGGTAGTTGATGCATTAAGAAGGAGGGTAGAGTTATTAACTACTATGGTGAGTGAAGTAGTTGGATTTGAATCTATTAAAGAACTATATGATATTGATCCATATTTTAGCTAGGTAGTTGAGTAGTGTAGAAATCCATTAATAGGTGGGAAAAATGTTATTCATGATGAGTATCTTATGCAAGAAGGTTATCTCTTAAAAGGGAAACTATTATGCATTCCAGTTGGACATTTTGGCAAGAAAAAGATAATAGATTTGGTGGAGGAAAAGTATTTTTGGCCAACGATGAAGAGAGATATGACAAGGTATGTTTCAAGGTGTAGAATATGTCAGGTGGCTAAAGGACATGCATAAAATATTGGACTATACATGCCATTACTGGTTCTAAGAGGGTCATAGATAGATTTGAGTATGAATTTTGTGTTGGGATTGCCAAACACATAGAGAGGTAATGATTCAATTTTTGTTGATGTAGATATATTTTATAAAATGTTTCATTTCATTACATGTAATAAAACCAATGATGCCACTATAGTTGTAGAATTATTATTTCTGGATATTGTGAGATTGTATGGTGTTCTAAAAACTATTACTTCAGATAGGGACATAAAGTTTCTAAGTCATTTTTGGAGGACTTTTTGGAAGAAGATGGGTACTAAGTTATAATTCAGTAGTGCATATCACCCATAAATAGATGGATAGATAGAAGTCGTGAATAGGATCTTGGGAAATTTATTGAGATGTATAGTGGGAAAGAAGCCAAAGCAATGGGACTTAGCTTTACCATAAGTTGAGTTTGCATATAACAGTTTAGTGAATAGATCAACAAGAAATTAACCTTTTCTAATTATTTATGGGAAAAATCCTATGGGTATTTTAGATTTGGTATAATATCCAATTGTAGATCAAATTAGTGATGATGTAGCATTTACAGAGCATATGCAACAGTTGCAAAGAGTAAGAAAAAAGTTGTAGGAAAGTAATGAGAAATATAAAGCAACAAAAGATGTCAGAAAAAGATCCAAGGTATTTGAAGAAGGAGAGTTGGTAATAGTTTATTTGAGGAAAGAAATATTTCCTAGAGGTACATACAATAAATTAAAGTACAATAAACTTGGGCCATGCAGAAATGTGAAGAAAATCAATAATAATGCATATGAGGTGAGTTTACCATATAATTTTGATATATCTCTAGTATTTAATGTTTTAGATGTATATGAATTCCATGTATAAGATAGTGAAGATGATGAAGATGAAGAATTAAATTGGAAGTAGCAAGTTCCAAAGAAGAAGAAAGAAAAAACAATGCAGGTTTTGGATATGAAGATAATAAGCACAAGACAAGGGAATTATAACAGGTATTTGGTGCAATGGGAAGGATTGAAACAAGAAGACAACACTTGGATTACAGAATGGAAGCTAAACAAGATTGACAAAGACAAATGGCAGTAGTACAATCAAGACAACTCGTAAGAGTTGAGTTGTTTTCAACTAGAGGAGAATGATGCAAAAAAAATAGGCCAACTTTTGAAGGCCATAACTTTTGACCCATAGCTCCATTTGAGCTATTCCACACTCCAAAATGACCATATTGAAAATGTTGTTATCAATTTAGGTAGTCTGAATGGCCTACCCATATTTTTTATTCTTTTATGGCTGTACGAGATCATTTGAGGGTCTAAAATTGTGATTTCATGATTTTTTTAGGTTTCTTATATTTTTAGAAAGTGTATTTTTTAGAACCAGAATTCAAATTCATTTTAAATTTATCCCATAGTCTAATTATAGTGTTTAAGATATTTTGGGAGATTTTTGGGCTATTTTGGGTGTTTTTAGAAATAGGCATATTTTTAAGATTTTTTTTTTAAAAAAATTTTGCATGTAATCTCTAATTTCTAAGTTGAGGCTTATTTAAGCATGGTTTGAGTTTGTAATTATGGTAAGAAATCAATACAAATCAATTTTTGAGTATTATTTCAAGATCTTGGCCTATTGAAATTTTTGGTCTTGTATTTTTTTGGGTTCATTAATGACCCTAATGATGACCATGCCCACCATGATGATATCATCCTTTAAAATAATTAAGACCAAGCTATCAACACCACTTAGAAATTAATTTTTTTATTAAAACCAATAGAATCATTATTATTTTTTTTAGGTTATGGAGCTAAAAGCTTCACTGATGCAAACATGGAGGAGGTTGCTGAGTGTCACAATAACTGACGTCATTCAGGCCAATTGACGTCAATCAGAGGTAGACAAGAAGCTACCGACATCAGTCATGGATCAGCTGACATCAATCATCTCCAAACAGATAGCGACCGATGTTAGTCACCTATGCATTCCAAAACTATTAGTTACAAGAATAGTTAGTTTGTTGAACGGTCAGTTTGCATGTAAAAGACTAATTTTAGTCTTGAGTCTACATTTCTAATTATTGTAATTAGGAAGTCTAATTATTATTTGTATGGGATCTATATAATAGACCCATGGGGCTATATTGTAATTTGGAGAATCATAAGGACTTAGAGAGGCAAGGACAAGGGTTCTTCCCGAGTGTAAAATCTAGGTCTGCAAGTGTGCAAGACAAGGTTGATCTACAGGTTATGCAAGATCAAGTAGAAGATCTACATGGTAAGCAAGGTCAATTGATCTATAGGTGTGTGTGTGCAAGGTCAAAGGAGATCTATGGGGTAGCAAGGTCAAAGGAGATTTACAACACAACAAGGAGCAAGATCAGGGAGATCTACTTGGAGTACGTGGTGTACTCATTGGTACTGAAAGTGGGCAACAATGGTTGTATTGATTGTTACTTACTGGTTGGTGTACTAGTAATATTGTTACTGACTGGTTGAAATAACTCTGTGTTTGAGTTGATTATTTGTAATTGAGAGAGATAAATCTTGAGGGAGAATTACTGGTATGCCCTAGAGGTGTGGGAAGAGTTTTTTTTCATTGTATTTCTTTTTGGATGAGTTGAATATAAGATTGTATTGTCTCTCATATTCTGTGTTGTTTCTGAATTCTAGTTACTTATTACTTCTAGTTAAATTCTATGTTTCATTACTTATACAAAGGTAATCAAGTGTACTCTTAAGGAGTAGGGATCTTGACAATTGGTATCAGAGCTTTGTGAGCCTAGGTCCCATCAAGTGGTATCAGAGCTAGGTTGCAAGTTCATTAGAGCCAGGGTGTAGGTTCACAGAGCCAAGGTACAGGTTATCAGAACCTAGTTCAGAGTAGGTTAGTGTCTGTTAATTACAGGTCACTCTTAGGGGTTTTTGATTGAGTGGGAGTAAAGCAATGGTAGAAGAAAGTACATTAAGAATGGAGGAATTCAATGGCAAGAATTCTCAATTATGGAATTATGGAAAGAAAGAGCAGGTAAAGAAATATTGTTGGTTGGTAGAAGATCAGCATGAAGGAAATGAAGAAGCAGATGTTGCAGGTGTTGTTGCACAGGATGCTCTTGTATGTTCCTTGGATAAATTAGAATCTTGGGTTTTAGATTTTGTTGCCTCTTTCCATACAACCCGAAATAGAGTATTTTTCCATGAGTATGTCCAGAGAGACTTTGGAAAGATTTATTTGGGGATTGGTGAGCCTTGTCAAATTGTTGGCAAAGGGGAAGTGCGGCTGAAATTGTAGATGGGCAACACATGGGTGTTGAAGAATGTCATGTAGGTCTCAGTCTTGAAGAGGAGTCTAATTTCTTTAGGAAAGTTAGGTGATGAGGGTTTCACAGTGACTCTCACAGTAGAATCTTGGAATGTTTCCAAGGGTGCACTTGAATTAGCATGTGGTAAGAAAGTAGGTACTCTTTATCTATCTATTTGTATTACTGATTCTCCTTCTATTGCGAAGATGTGGCTTTGTAGGCTTGGTCACATGAATGAGAAGGGGATGCATGTTCTTAAGAGGAAGTCTGATGTCTTTGACAAACTTAAGAACTGGAAAGCCTTGGTTTTCATGGAGGAGATGATGGACAGAGATCAACTCAAAGGACTAAATAATTTTGAGCAGGGAAATTTAGACAAAGTTATGATCCAAGGTGAGTTCATGGCTAAAAAGTCATCACTCATAAGAAAACACAGTTACTGACATCGGTCAAGTGGAACTGACGTTGATCAAGTAGGTACCGATGTCAGTCATGTGCAGACCAGAGTCAGTGGTGTCAGGTAGGTGGATATCAATGTCGGTCAAGGAATTGACATCAGTGACCAGGTGGACACCGATGTTAGTCAGGGAACTAGCATCAATGATCAGGTGGAATCGACATCGGTCTGGTGTAGACTAGGGTTGACCAAAAAATGGATTTTGGGTAGACAACAAGCTGCCAAGGAGTCTCAAACACCCATGTGGAGGATTGAAAGGGTAAGTAAGCCTCAAATTCATTATTCACCTTCTTTATACTACTTGAACTTGTTGCTCACTGATGGTCAAAAACTAGGAAGTTTTGAAGTTGTAATGCAGGTAGAATCTAGGAAATAGTGGGAGCATGGCATGAATGAGGAAATTGATTCCTTGGAAGAGAACCAAATGGGAGATTTGGTAGAGTTTCCAATTGGGATAAAAGCACTGAAAGATGAATGGATTCTTAGGTTAAATAAAGGAGATAATGGACATGTGAGATAGAAGGCTAGGTTATATGGTCTTGAGCATGCTCCAAGACAATGGTACAGGTTTGATAGGGGTATGACAAAGCATGGCTTTAGTTAATGTCAATGTAATCACTGTGTTTATTTTACTAGGTTGGATAATGGTTGCAACATTATCTTGTTATTGTATGTGGATGATATGCTTGTTACAGGTTCATACATGTAGAGTTTTACTGAGCTAAGGGTAAAATTAGTTCAGAGGTGTGCCAAGAAGGATTTAAGAGGAGTGAAAATCCTTGGCATGAGTATTTCTAGAACAGGGAAAGTCACAGGTTGATGTTGTCTTAGGATGATTGTGTGAATAAGGTAGTGGTGAGGTTTAATATGTAGGATGTAGAACTGATTAGCACACCTATGGATGGACAGTTCATAGAACAGTGTCCCAGATCACATGATGAGGTTGAGTACATGAGTACTAGACCTGATATTGCCCAAGTAGTGGGATTTGTCAGCAAATTTGTGGCCAATCCAGGAAAGGAGCACTGGAAAGTAGTTCAGTGGATTCTTAGGTATTCGAGAGGGACCAGTAGTAGGAATTCATGCTATGCAAGGTCAGACACTTCTCTACATGGGTATGTAGATTCAGATATGGCAGGTTACTTGGATGACAGGAGTAGCACCACAAGGTTTGTGGTGGTTGGTCTTATAGATTGAACTTGAAGATGGATACAAGATAAGAAACAAAATTAGATGATGTAAAGGTACAGGTACAGGTGCAGATGTTTATCTCCAAGTGGGAGATTGTTAGGTTGTGGAGCTAAAAGATTCACTAATGCGAACATGGAGGAGGTTGTTGAGTGTCATAGTAACCGATGTCAGTCAGGCCAACTGATGTCAGTCAGAGTTAGACAAGAAGCTACTAACATCTATCATGGATTGGCTGATGTCGATCATCTCCAGATAGACAGTGACTGACGTTGGTCCCCTGTGCATTCCAGAACTATTAGTTACATGAATAGTTAGTTTGTTGAATGGTCAATTTGCATGTAAAAGACTAATTTTAGTCTTGAGTCTGTGTTTCTAATTATTGTAATTAGGAAGTCTAATTATTATTTGTATGGGATCTATATAATAGACCCATAGGGATGTATTGTAATTTGGAGAACCATAAGGACTTGGAGAGGCAAAGACAAGGGTTGTTCCCGAGTGTAAGATCTAGGTCTACAAGTGTGCAAGACCAAGTTGATCTGTAGGTTGTGCAAGATCAGGTAGAAGATCTACATGGTAAGTAAGGTCAGTTGATTTGTAGGTGTGTGTGTGCAAGGTCAAAGGAGATCTGTGGAGTAGAAAGGTCAAAGGAGATTTGCAACATAACAAGGAGCAAGATCAGGGAAATCTACTTGGAGTACGTGATGTACTCATTGGTACTGGAAGTGGGCAACAATGGTTGTGTTGATTGTCACTTACTAGTTGGTGTACTGGTAGTATTGTTACTGACCGGTTGAAATAACAACTATGTGTTTGAGTTGATTGTTTGTAATTGAGAGAGAGAGAAATCTTGAGGGAGAATTACTAGTACGCCCTAGAGGTGTGGGAAGAGTGTTTTCTTCATTGTGTTTCCTTTTGGATGAGTTGAATACAAGATTGTATTGTCTCTCATATTCTGTGCTATTTCTAAATTCTAGTTACTTATTACTTCTAGTTAAATTCTGTGTTTAGTTGCTTATACAAAGGTAATCAAGTGTACTCTTAAGGATTAGGGATCCTGACAATTGATATCAGAGCTTTGTGAGCCTAGGTCCCATCAACTTTAAGTTGTAATTAAATGAGCAATATTAACTTGTTCTATTTTTCTATTAACTATCTTTAAGGAATTTTTTAAACACTACAAGATGAGGGTCAACATACTTAAACAATGAAATAATGACCCTAAAAAATACACAATTGTCTTGTCTAATCTAAAGCATTAAATAATACATCACATTTTAAGTTAGTCCCAACACAACACAATATAGTATAAACTTTAATATTACAAGAGATATGAGATGGAACATCTAAAATTATGAATTATGGTCTAATGGGTTATGGTGTAATTGTAAATCAATGTATTTCTACTTTTTATCCTTAACAAATAAAAAAATGTGAAGGTTAAGATCAACATAAAATTCAAAATGTGCTTCTTTAAAGCACCACCACTTTGCCCATCTATGACAACCTATTTGGTCTAATCAACATTTGAAATTCTAAGGATCAAATCAGTATAAAATTCAAAATGTGCGTCTTTAAGGTACCACTTTACATATTTGTGAAAAACTCTTTGACCGAGTCAACCTTTGAAATGTTGAGGATTTAACCTCTAACCTCATTCTCAACTTGCACTTTAAAAAAATTTGATGGATGATGGACTCATTTTCAACTCTTAATAGCTACCTATAATGAGTCTAGGCATGCTAATGTGAGATAACTTAACAATAAATATATACGAAAGTTGAGAGATTGAAGAATCTGTATAAAAAATTAAAATGTGATTCTTTATGGTAGGACTTTGCTCATCTGTGACAAATTATTTCAACTTTTAAATGTGGACGATCCAACCTCATTCTAAGCTTGCATTTTAAAAATCAGATTGTTAGATAATGGTCCTCCCCACTTCCTAACTCTTTATAGTTGGGATAATAAAAACAATCTAACATGAATTAATGGAAACAACCTACCCCATATTCACTAGCATTATTTACTCAATTTGTTAGACTGTTATAAGGAATGGATTTTAAAAATAAACTTAGATACCTAAAATATCTTTAAATGCTACAAAAAAAATTTCACTGATATTTTCAATTAAGAAAAGAGGAGATTCACATTAGGGGATAAGTTTTTTGTTTTTACAAGAGATATACTTACACCAGTTATCGTGAATTTTAACATGTTGCTTCCATTTCTCCCTTGTTCAACAAGGAGGGGTAAAATAAAGATAATAGCAAGAAGAGAAAAAAGAAAAGAACTTTTGATTGAAACATTGACAAATTATTTTGGAGTTTTATTGTATCGAGGACTAAAAGGATCACCTTCAAGATAGATTAAATCAAGCTTCAACCAACTTCTTCCTTCATCTAGGTAGTTGTTAAGAAAGATACCTCTTTTTATAGTGGGCACAATCCTCCATAGACTATTAAGTTGATGATCGCTCTTCACACAACCTAACTCTCCTTAATACACTCAAATTGCAACCATCTATACTCATGGCACTAGATTGAATATATATATATATATATATATATATATATATATATATATATATATATATATATATATAATGCTACCCTTCACTTACTCTGAAAAGGAAAATATCCTCTATCGCTATAGAAAACTATCTACCGTATATATGGGTAATTGATAAATGAGTGTTCACACACCAAACTCTCCTCACAATGCTTAGAATTTCATAGTCTTCTAATTGGTTACTGATGTCAACTACTAAAGCTACCTCCATTTTAAAAAACCCCTTACACAAGATGAACTAGCAATAATTAGGTAGTGAAAGAACTGTATAACATAAATGTATGAAAAGAATGCGTCAAATTTGGAAAGGAAATTCATTGATAATCTTGAATTTAAAATTTTTAAGAGATCAATAGAAAAAGAAATCAAATTTATATTTATCTAAAAGTATGATATAATCCTATTTTAGTAAAATCTACAGTTAGTGGCTCAAAAAGATATCCATAGTTAGAAAAACTTTTAAGATATATTCTTGATTGAAAATCTCTAGCAGTGCCATCTTAATTAATAGTTGAAGAAAATATTTGACTCTTAGAATAGTCAAAGTACCAGTTTCCCTAGAAAGTTTCTTACTTAGAAAGCATTACAAAAACTCATGCTATAAAGTAATTTCAACAACATATGCTCATTAGAACTAATCTTGGTTTGAAATTAACATACCTAGAATGCAGGATTTTTGCATGGCTCACCCCCTTGGTTAATCGTGTTTGAGAATTAAGAGTACTAGGTGTGTCTAAGACACCAAAATTCAAGTTCTCAAATTATGTTTCACCATTTCTAAACATATACATTTCAAGACCTTTCTTTCTTCCCTTTTGTCATGCACCCTCATACTGATGCTCATTGGCAAAGTGATAGACTCTCAAACCAGGCATTTGTCTGCAGAGTACTCTCTAGAAAAGGTATCTCCATTTCTACATCCAATCAATCTTTCTTCAATATATTTATAGAATATTTTAGGAAATTTACGATTCTATCCATAAATAAATGTAATGAATTAATGCATCTAAACAAAGCATTAATAGAATAAAAATAATCATCCACAAACTACTAGTAGTAGTAGAGGTGTATAAAAAATGGCCTCCAATATTTTTTTATCCTTAGATCTAAGACTTATACTATGGGTGCTCATAGTAAATGGATGAAACTACAAAAAAAAGCTTTGAAGTTCATTGATAGTTGTGATTTCCTACACAATTTATTAAAATATTAATATACAATGAATAAATTTTTTTATGATATTGCTATTAGGATTCAATTGTGTAGTTTTCAAGTCAAACTCATTGACCCATGTTTCATGAGTAGTGGTCCACATAAACCCATCTCTCATGATAATGAATGGTATACTTATCACTCATTTTATTTAGGTGATGCTTACAAGGGTGAAGCATTGGGCCTTCTCGGAAGGTCACCCATCCTAGTACTATTCCAACTCAACCATGCTTAACCATAGAGTTTCCTATAATATTAAGCCCACTTAGCTTTCTAACCCATTTTTAAAATATTCATCAATTGTTGTGCCTTATGAACCATTCATTATAGAGCCCCTTAAGCTCATCATTTGATAAGTAGGAGGTATTTTCATAGCGAGTCAAATTATGATATTTCTATAAGGATTTACCTCTATAGTTTTTGAGTTAAACTCATTGACCCATGTTTCATGAGTAGTGGTTTAGATGAACCCATCTCTCATGAGAATGAATGGTACACTTAGCACTCATTGCATCTAGGTGATGCTCATAGGGGTGAAGCATTGTTCCTTCCTGGGAGGTCACCCATCCCAGTACCACTCCAACTCAAGCATACTTAACCATCGAGTTTACTCTAAGATTAAGCTTGCTTAGATTGCTATCCCATTTGTAAAACCTTCAGTAAGTATTGTGCCTTATGAACCATTCGTTATAGATCTGCTTAAGCTCAGCAATTGATAAGTAGGAGGTATTTTCCATAGTGAGTCAAATTATGATATTGCTATCATGATTCAACAGTGTAGTTTTTGAGATAAACTCATTGACCCATGTTTGATGAGTAGTGGTTCACATGAATACATCTCTCATTAGAATGAATGGTATACTTATTACTCATTACATCTAGGTAATGCTCACAGGGAAGAAGTATTGGGCCTTCTTGAGAGGTCATCCATCTCAGTACTACTCCAACTCAAGCACGCTTAACCATGAAGTTTCCTCTAAGATTAAGCCAATTTAATTTTCTAACCCACTTGAGAAAATTTATCAAGTGTTGTGCCTTATGAACCATTCATTATAGATCCCTTTAATCTCATCAATTGATAAGTAGGAGGTATTTTCCACAACAAGTCAAATTATGATATTACTATTAGGATTCAACCATGTAGTTTTTGAGTCAAACTCATTGACCCATGTTTCACTAGTAGTGGTTCGCATTAACCCATGTTTCATTGTAATTAATGTTACACTTAGCACTCAATGCATCTATGTGATGCTCACAAGGGTAAAGCATTGGGCCTTCCCAAGAGGTCACCCATCCCATTACTATTCCAACTCAAGCATGTTTATCCATAGAGTTTAATCTAAGATTAATCCCACTTAGATTTCTACCCCATTTTAAAAACCTTCAACAAGTGTTTTTCCATATGAACCATTCTTTATAAAGCCCTTTAAGCTCATCAATTAATAAATAAAAGGTATTTTCTATAGTGAATCAAATTATGATATTGCTATCAGGATTCAACTATGTAGTTTTTGAGTCAAACTTACTGACCCATGTTTCATTAGTATTGGTTCACATGAAACCATATCTCATGAGAATTAATGTTACACTTAACACTCATTACATCTAGGTGATGCTCATAGGGATGAAGTATTGGGCCTTCCTAGGAGGTCATCCATCCCAATACTACTGCAACTCAAGTGTGCTTAACCATAGAGTTTATTTTAAGATTAAGCCCACTTAGCTTGATACCCCATTTGCAAAACATTTATCAAGTGTTGTGCCTTATGAACCATTCATTTTAAAGCCCCTTAAGCTCATCAATTCATTATGAGTTTAACGCAAAAATTACACAATTGAATCCTGATGTAATATCATAATTTGACTCGCTATGGAAAATATTTCCTACATATCAAAAAATTTGTTCTTTAACAAAGAAGAAAAATATAACATTGATCACACTTTTATAAGATAATAGTATGATTGTTCATCTCAAAATTTTCATATTATTTTCATGACTCTTTAGTTACGTATAAAAATTGTGTGAAGGTTAACAATATATTAACAACTTTATTCATATGATACCTAATCATGTATATATAATGTGTTTCTACGCTAAATCGCTTTCTACATTCAAAGAGAGAATTAAGAAACTATGAGATGGTCAAGGCTTGATGTACCTGGATGTAGTCTGCACACCATAATCCAGACGAAGTGAGAACTCCTCTTTGGCTGTGGAAGAATGACACCTGCAAAGAAAGAGACTTGGACACGAAGAATGTTAGATAAGGAGACAGTGGGTTGCCAAGCGAAAGCTTGATCCCAGAAGTATGAAAACTTACTTAAGGGATGTCAACCCACTAGTCAATAAAAAAGGATGTCTGATGAAAGACAGAATGTCAAAATACTAAAATGATAACATACTGGAAAGGAAATAGAAGACAAATGCTTACCTGAAAGAAGCTGTCGGCTTGGTCACAGTTGCCGAGGTCAGGGGTGTTGCCGGCGTCGGTCAGGAATGTTGCTGACGTTGGTTATACTACCGACGTCGGTAGGGGTACTGGCCGAGGTCGGTCAGGGTAGTAGTTAGAGACGGGTTGAGCCAGGTTTCAGGACTGTGGATAGGGTCTATGGACGCACAGGTTGGACTGTGGTTTTGTCTGAGTGTCAAGGAGGTCTGTTCAGAGGTCTGAAGGATTTGCTTGGAGGTTTGAGGAATTTGCCTTGGGTCTGAGGGACTGAGAATGTTGTCTGGGACTGGACTGAAAGGATGACAAGGCAAAGGGAAGATGGATGGGAGATAGGGGTCTGAGAAGGCTTTTCAGCCTCTTAGGGAAAGGATAGGGCTAGTGGTAGACAGTGGATAGAATAGATAACTAAAATTAGATGAAATAATGAAATAAAATAATGAAATTGCTTACCTCCTGCTTGTTGACTGAAGAATAGGAGACTCTGTTGTTGAAGCTGTGGAAGACCTATTGCAAGAATAAATGACTGATGTAGAGTGCATGTACCTATTGGTGCTGTTGTATGAGGAAGAGAGAAAGGAGAATACAAAATTCCAGGAGCGTCAAGAGAATTTTATTCGCAGGCTGGGGGGGTCTGCAATGGATGCAAGAAATGGTCTTGAAGGTTGTCGATGCTGGCAGGATCACCGACGTCAGCCGTAGAGTAGCTGACGTCAGCAGCAGAAGAATGGGGACAGAGGCTAAAATTTCTTGCATGCCGCCGGGTCGAGGGGTTGTGGGGAAAACGGTCATGAGAAGGCTTAATGGGTGCGAGAGGAGGATAAAGGGGAGATTTGGGTAATAAAAGCTAGGAGAGAGGTGGGGGGATCCAAGGAGGGGATCCAAGGTGGCAAGGGTGAGGTGGAAAGGGGGCCACTAAATTAAAATGTTTAAGTTATTTTAATTTAATGAATGGAGGGGACTAGGACAAGGGTTAGGACATGGGTCGAGGTGAACAAGGGGGAGAATGAAATATGACCAAGGTGCAGACACATTATCGGTGTCTACATTTGCCCCTTTTTGTCTTGTTGATTGTTCTTGACGAACTGCAAGACAAAAACATGAGTTGGTTGTCCCAGGTATGGGATGAGGTGTTCCCCCCTCAAATCGAGAGTCGAGAGAATGGAATCAGAGATTGAGCATCAATTTGACAGAGAGATGGATAGAGAGAGGGGGTGAGTGTGAACATTGCAATAGTTGTGATTGCGCGTATACCACTTCACGGGATGGTCGGGTCAAATTGTCATAGGTCAAAGGTCGAGGAGTGCCAAAACTGAAATAACTGGGCCCTAACATTTAGTCGTCTACTAATCGGGTTATTCAATCTAAGCTAAAGCTCCAAATGGTCATCGTGTTCCAGGTATCCCAAGCTCAAGAAGTGCTCCCAAAAACACGAAAATGCCACAAATAGTAGGGATCAACCGGCTCGCGATCCTATACCTGTGAAGGTCAAAAATAGTCTGCACACAATTTACTAACTAGTCATGGGGTAGCATACATGCAAAAACAACCAAGGCAACATTGTCTTGGAAGTGGTCAAGGTCGAAGGAGATAGGCATGATCTCTAATGGTCATTGGTCAAGGTGGATGGATGGACGAAAGGATGTGGCTGAGCTAACCTCAGAACACTGAGTGCTGCCTACATAGCCCTTGTTACAGGGCCTCAAGCCAATGTAGTTCTCCCTAAAAGGGAAGAATGGTTGATGGTCTTGGTCAAAGTGGTTGATAGACTGGTCTTGGTCAAGGTCAAGGTCGATGTCATGGATTGGTTTTGGATGAGGTCAAGGTCATGGTCAAAAGGAGGAAAGGGTTTGTCCATCAGAGAAATGAACAAACGAAGATGGTTGAGCTAACCTCAAAGAACATCATGTATCTGAGTGCTGCCTACATAGCCCAGATCATAGGGCCTCAGACCAATGTAGGTCGAATGAGAGGCAAAATGGTTGATGATTGGATGTGGTCAAGTGTCGAAATGACGAGGAGAAGATGGTGCTACAGCCTGTTCCAAATGGTGTATTCTGTAACATTGGTCGAGGGTTCTTTCATTCCTAGCAATTGTCCATAGTTGTGATGGACGTATGCTAAAAATGAATTGGGGTCTATTTATGCTTCAGCAAGTATTGGTTTATGCTTAACATAAATTGGGTCTGGTTGATAGTTTCCATATGTATTGGTGTCCATAGAAACTATGTGAAAAGGACTATGACGATGTCTGATGTCATAATGTTGGTCTGAAAATGGAGTTGAGTTGAGTTGATTCGACAAATGATGTGGTTGAATGTGACCAAAGTGTAAAGGAAGTGAAAGGCATATTCATCCTTTCATTGACAAGGACCAGAATGACAGCATAGATAGGGGTTGTTAGAACCAAGAGCCCCTTTCATGCATTGTGTCGTTGACCATGAGTTGTGTTAGAACGGTAATCGAATCACTTTGACATTAAAGTGAGCTCGAAGTCCCTTGAGCAGGTGTTATGATAGGAGGAGGATAGGGTAACCCAGTTTAAGAGTAGGAATAACCTTGCCCCTTTTTATAGGAGACCTTGAGACAACTACAAGCCAAGTCCATGACTCATTTTTTTTTTTTTGGTGCAGACTGATCGATGCAAGAAGTCTACATAGAGATGTCATTTGGCTTTGTGGTCATTTGTGAAGCTGATCGATGCGGGAAGCTTCTAAGCAAGTGCTATTTGTAGCAAGATTTAGTCATAGCCATCCTTCGAGGGAGTGGTCTATATTTTTGCTTTATATAAGTTTGAATAGCTATCCTTCGAGGGAGCAATCTATTAGCTACAACAATGATAGTATAACTGTCCTTCAAGGGAGCAGTCTACTTTTTGATTTGATTTTGTGACCTTGGATATGTTTTGACATCTTGAATTTTTTTTTAATTTATTTATTTTTTTTGATAGAATTTGGAGTCATGGACAAGACTATAGAAGTTCAAGGGCTCCCTTTTATTAGGACAAAACATCCATGCATCATAAAAGGGTTGTAGAGGATTTGTTAAGGGGAATAGGGTTGAAAGGAATGAGGATTAAGAGGACGAGGATTTCTCAAGGGACGAGCTCAAGTTAAATGTCAAGTGGGTGAGTACTCGACTAACAGAAGAATGGTCACAGATGCAACGCATTAAGAGGCTCAGGTTCTAGCCATCCATCGAGAGAGGACAGATGATAAGTCCCTGACCCATACTTGTGCATGATGATGAAAGGTCCAAGCCAATTTGGGGTGAATTTTCTTCGTTTACTTTGCTCCATATTGGTGACATGTTGATTGATACGTGGTTGGTTGATATGGTTGGTTGATTGGTCGAGACTGGTTGAATGAAAAGGTTGGTTGAATGTTTGGGTTGAATGTTTGGTTGAGGTCATGATTGATGATTGGTCGATGTCTAGTTGATATTTGTCGATATTTGACTGGTTGATGTTTGGTCATTGGTCTGGTCAAGGTTTTAGATTAAGGTAAAAACAGGTTTTGAAGGGGCCCCGAAACCCTTTACATCAGACAAGATATAAACCTTAAGCAGACCCAAGATATGAAATAACCTGGAACCTGCAAAAGCTAGACCAGATTAACTAGAAATCTAAAAACAACAATCAAGAGATGGACAAATAGAAACTATATATTTTTTTTACAAGACTGAAGTTTCATGTCTAGAGGGGGGACCATAGACTTAGATTTTTTCCTCTTAACAGCTGTCCAACCATCCTCTACCTTAGCTGCCTCAGCAGACCAGTCCTTAGAAGGCCAAGAACCATGAAGTCCAGAGGGCGACGAAGCCTCAGCAAAATCCGTAAGAGAACCAGCCAACAATTGGCTTCTAGGAGAATCCTTCGAAATAGGTGGAGGAACCACCACCTCCTCAGTAATCAGTTCAGAGAGATCACATAATCTAATCTCCACTGACCCTTCAACAAGAACTGTCTCCAATAGAGTCTCCTAATCCATCGATACAGTTTGGATACTCTTTTCATTCTCATTCTCTGAATCAATTGAAGCTTCCTTAGGTTGTTTTGCAATATAATGATCATGATTAGCTTTAGACCACCAAGAAGGTGATCTTCTGGATCTGGATTTCCCTGCAGTACACTGGGCAACAACATGCCCCGTCAGGTGACACTTTTTACATCAAAAAGGTAACCCTTCAAAATCTAACATTTGCATCCAAGAACCCCTAGGGGAGTCCAGACAAATCACCTCAGGAAGGCCCTTAGAAACATCCACCTCAACCATAAGGTGAGCACAGGTCGATCGGTAATACCTCTTAGTTTTAGCATCCTCGAATAAAAACTCCCATATAGCATTTTCGATGGTTTTAAACATCGATTCATGCCATAGACGCATTGGTAAATTAGGGATCCGAACCCAGACAGGGATCTTATTGAAGGTTTCCGTAACAGGATTGAAATCCATATGCCACCATTTGGCAAAAAGAGGGTATTTACCCTGCCAAAAAAAATTTATGTTGGACAGAATAGTATTCCTGTCCTCAGAAATGTGGAATAAAGCTATAAAAAAACCTTTACCATAGGGATAAATTTCTACATTTCCATCAATTAGTGGCAGCTAGGTCTGGGAAATCCAACCATGTAAATCTACAAGAAATGGCCAGAATCCACAAAATCTACAAATAGCCGCAAACTTTGAAAAGTGCTCGGTCTGGTCAAGGTTATGATAGTCGGTATAAAGTCGAACTCCCCCCAGTCATTTGGTGGTAGGAAGAATGAGATGGAGAGAAGATGAGAAGGAGATCCTTGGGTACCCCACCTGGTTGATAGATTTAGGGGACCCAAGTGAATGACATTTAGTAGTGAAAAAGTTAGGAGGGATGGAAACCATCGATTCTGTAGGTGAAGGAGGGATGGGTGAGCCTGGAGGAGATTGGTCAATGGTTGGATCAGGACAAAGGTTTGAAGGAGCCTAAGTGGGGTCGTGATATCCCAGGCCATACCATTTCTTGGCATCATCATCGTTGAGAGGCTCAATAGGCTGATGGGGGCCTTGCTCATAGCGTCCAAAACCAAAACCCTTCCATGCACACCTGTAAAGGTAAGTGTGTGCAAAGGCGGGGTTGCCAAGAAATGAGAAGTATGATGTAAATGGTTGGGGTGAAGAGAGAGGGTTGCCATCAGTAAGAGCTTGATTGAGCCCCCCATAGACAAGATTGGTTTGGAGGTGAGGAGGACCATAAGGCACGACCATCCTGATCCGATGGTCGTAACTGGGGCTATGGTGAAGGCGTCCATACTCTTGTGGAGTTTGGAACATGTCTAAGGTCAACAAGTGATATTCCCCAAGTGAAAGTCATTGGAAGATGTCTTTCATGGGGTCTTTGGTCATCGCTTGAAGAGGAGGGGTGAGGGCGACTGCCGGTTGCAAATTGGTTGAAGCTTCTGTGGATGGAGGCGGTGCCAGAGTTAATGGCTTGATAGGAATGAGGACGTCATTTGGATGGTAGGTTGTGTTACAAGTTTTGAAGGGTGAAGGGTCAGCGGGAATGGTGTGGACTTGCCTATCATGCTCAAGTTTCACACAACGGTGCAAGGTGGAGGGGACACAAGCCATGGCGTAGATCCAGGGTCGGCCCAGCAACATGTTGTATTGAAACTCTCCTTCGATGATATAAAAGAGCTCCGAGACTATGCATGGACCAATGCAAATGTGAAGAACAACTATGCCAATGGTCGTGGTGGTGGTGTCATTAAAGGAGTGCAAGATCACGTCAGTTTTGGAAACGTAATTCTTGAGAAGGGCCAACTGATCAAAGGCATGGGTGGAGATAATGTTGATGCTGGCACCTCCATTGATCATAATGTGTTTAATGCGTGTTTGATTAACATAGGCAGTGATGAAGAGGGCAGTGCCCTGATCTTTCATGTTGGATGCGGGAATTTCAAAATTGTTGAATGTGATGGAGGCAATAGGTGATAAAGAGTGGATGAGGGCACCGAGTGGTTGGGGGTCCTTGGGTTGGACCTCCGCTACCTGCAGGGCTCAGATGAGGGCTTGACGATGCTGGGGCGAGATTTGAATGAGGTCATAAAGGGACATCTTCACAGACGTCTGGTGGAGCTGTTTCAACATGGAGTCATGAATCGACCCAAAAGAGGAAGACGAAGAAGGCTGGGATGTGCCAAGGATAGAAATTTTAGGCTTGGGCAGTTGAGGCAGCTTGATGAAAGGGTAGGTCTAAGGAATGGCAGCTTTTTCTTTTGCCTTGTCCTTTTGGGACCTAGTGGTTATGTGGATAGCATTGATTTCAAAGATAGGAGGTGAAGAAGGGGTCATGGCCTGCTGGTGAGATGTGGTTGAAGAGGTTGGATGGGAAGGTGTCGAGGGTTGGTCAAGAGTGTCCTCAAGGAGAAGAGTGTCATTCTCCATATAACAGTGAATGATGGCCTTAAGGGCACAATAAGTCTTGGTATCGTGTCCTGGCGTATGATGATATAAGCAAATCTTTGTGTCATCGAACCAGGAGGGCTTGGACCCGAGAGGTTGGAAAGGCCTAATGGGTGGGAGGGTTATGCTAGAAGTCTGCAAAAGTTGGTGCAATATTAATGAGTATGAGCCCACTAAAGGGTCCGTGTTAGTTGATATGTGCGAGGCCAGTGACTTTTGCTTAGGCAGAGTTGGAGGAGGCTTCCGTACCACCTTGTGGGTTGATGGTGCGGTGACAAGTAGAGACGGCACTTTCTTCATGAGAGGTACTACAATTTTAGGAGAGGGTAGGCTGGGGGTAGGTAGGGGAAGCAAAGGAGGCAACTGGTTTTGATTAGAGGTTGGAGTGGAAAGGACTCTGGTCAGGGTCAAAGGATGGGGGCCCAAAATGGAAGGCAATGGTGATGGGGGAGGAGGCGCTCGCTTCTGTGGTCTGGCAGTCTTCTTCAACTTGGTTGGAAGACTACTAATGGTCAAGGTCTGGTCTAAGTCCACCTTCACTTGTAGGTGAGTGAGGGTAGAGACAGGGCGAACACTAAGTGACTTGATAGGTTTAGATGGGGTAAATGTGAGTTTTGGTTTTGATGGGGTTGGTTGAGGTTTAGGAGCGGGGGCCTGGTCTTTGTTGAGAGTCTTGGGAGATTCTATCTTGGGAGGATTAGCAGCATGTGATGAGAGGGCATGGGCATGTTGAAGAGCTTTGAGACGCTCCCACAACACCTGATGTTCCACTTTCTTTGAAGGGAGAAGTCTGATTTTCTCCACTAGTCGAGAAAATGGTTGAAAAGATGCTGGGTGAGGTTTGGGTCCTTGAGAAGATGTTGATGGTTTTGGGGCCGAAGATGAGATGGGTGTAGCAGTCTTGAACCCATGGCATGATGAAGCGTGACAGATTCATCCTTGGTTGGAGACGAAGGAGAGGCAAGTTCTTCCCTGGGTGGAGAAGAAATCGGATAATGAGGCTCCTCAAGCAGGTAAAGGGCAGGGACGATGGTGCCCTCCACTTGCAGTCGAGGAGTAGGAAGGGTCGGGTCCTCCATAGGCAGTAGGAAGGAGGATGGTGAGACCGGTGGTGCTGGTAAGGTTGAGGCATCCTCCAAGATGAGAGAGGTTGACGGAGAACTAACCAGGGAAAGAGGTTCGTCCACACGTGATGAATTGATAGATGGACTAACCTCTTGAAGTTGGTCGGGGATGAAGGGAGAGACCGTATTGACTATTCGAATGTTGTGTTCATGAGTGTCATCAATCAAGGTCTGGACATTGTTTTGGGTCAGTGGATGATTGGGGAATGGTTGCTTGAAGATGTCGATGCCCTGATTAGGGGGTGCATTGGGATTGTCTAGGATGAGGTCACCCTTTTCGAGCATATCTTGGATTATGTTTTTAAGGGTCTTGCAATTCCCCGTGTCATGTCCTTTAACACGATGGTAGTTGCAGAAGTCATGTTCCCTATACCACGCAGGGATGGCGTGTGAGAGATCAAATTGTGGAGGTGGTCAGATCTGAGGGAGATTGAGAACTCCCTGTTTAACAATTTTTTCTAGCACAAATGCATATGATTATCTGAGAGGAGTATATTGTCATTATACGTATCTCTACTGGAATTGGCAGGTGGTGCTCTGAGATGCAGATGGCTTAGGCCGATTAGTTGAAGGTGAAGAGGATGAAGGTCTAATGACCATAGCGTTAGCTAAAGCTTTAGACTTAGGATTGGATGATGAAGGTTTAGAAGAAGAGGAGTCATTGGTCTTAGAGTTGGGATTCTTGCTTCGTAACTTGACTTTATTCTCCTCGATGGCACGTAATTCAAGTTTATGAGCCATCGTGAAGGCTTCATCGAAGGTGCAGAAGGTCTGAACCCTCAAGGTGGAAGAAATATGTCTGGCGCAGGCTTGGAATAAAAGTTCAATAAGTTCGGGTTGGGGTAAGGAAAAGGAAAGTTTATTGATGAGGCCTCTCCAACGAGCAATGAAGTCAGCTATGGATTCATCTTTGAATTGGCAGATAGAATAGAGGTCTGTGATCGAGACCTTCTTGGTGATGTTGATGGAGAAGTGATCAAGAAAGAGCTGGGCCAACTGTGTGAATGTGAAGAGGGAATGGCTGGCAAGGGAGCTGTACCAGTCAAGCACAACACTAGAGAGGGACATAGGAAACATGCGTAAAAGCAATGTATCGTCATGGGCAATAAGGTAACAGGCATGTCTGAATGCCCGTAAGTGTTGTTGTGGGTCTTTCTTGCTTTGAAAGTGAGAAAATTTTGAAAGTTCCCACTGGCTGGGATATGGTCTAATCGAGACAGAAGGATGAATAGGCTCATTGCAAATTTGCTCGTATGAGAGAGCATTGCATGAGCTAGAAACAGAGGTCTCTAGGTTGGACATCTTGTCCATCAGCATTTTGATGATATCTGTTGATGGATTGGTGGGTGGCGCGCCCCCTAGGTTGTAGGGCGCTTGGAAGAGGCTAGAGGAGGCATACGACGTAGTTGGTTGTCCCTATAAGGGTGCAACATAGGGATAACTAGTCATAGGGATAGAAGAGAAGGCTAAGGGTGGTTGGGTACAAGGCATAGCTAGGCTCGATGTTGCCACGAGAGGTTGGATTGTGGTAATAGGGGCCAATGGATAGGAAGCCACCCTAGTGTTGATAAGAGCAAGGGTAGGCAGAATAGAGACGACTAGATTTTGGAAAGGAGTGGATAGCGGTTGAGTGGGCTGAGGTTGATAGGGGGCCGAAACCCCGGTGGAAGTGGGCCCAAAGATGGAGGGAGAGGCCACACCTGGAGGGTTAGTCAAGGTCTGGTCATTGGTTAAGGTGATAGCTTGGGTGTCTAAAGTTTGAACTACGAATGCTGTCGATATGGCCATAGTCACGACAAGAGAGGTCGGCATTCTGTAAATTGGATTACCCAAGGAGTCTCACATTCGGCTATGTGCGAGATAGTGCTGCAAGGCTTTGACGTTGAGGTCCAAGAATCATGCAAAATCTTGTTCCCCTTCTGGGACAATAGGAGTCTAGGGCGGGGTTAGACGAGTAGGAGTTCTTTCAGTCTCCGAGTGGAACTCCATTATAGGACCAGTTATGGATGGGGTAGATGGAAGCGGTTGATGCCTCGCGTGGTTGACTAAAGTCTTGGCTTGACTACGAATCAGAACAATTCAAGGCAAGAAGAGGGTTAGGGTCTAAAAACTATGTTTTTTTAGTTTTAGAAACCCAGAATGGGGTTTTTGGTAGAGAAGGGACGGGTTTTAAGGCTACTATTTTTTAAAAAAAGGACTGTGACAGAGACCGACGTCGATTGAAAAACTGATGTCGATAAGAAAAATGGATGACGTCGGTCAGATAACTGATGCCAGCGAGAAAAGGACACCGACATCGGTGGTAAAACCGATGTCGGTGACTGTGTTTTCCAAAAACCCAAAATATTTGAGAGCTTTTGAAAAATAGGTAGAAGAACATCCTCACTAGCTCAAATAAGCATATAAGAATAGAAAAGATGAAGAACACAAGCAAAGCCTAAGTGTTAAATCCATAGAAATAAATTATTAAGCTCGTGTGGCTTATGCCTTAGAAATGTGTGTAGGAAGATTGGCTTTTGAGTCGGGTCCTAGAAGAGGTAGTCTATGGATGGTTTCAGGTTTTGTTTAGGTGCTCAAGAAGTCTGGGTTAAGTTTCGTACATGGCCTGGTGCTAAGGAGCAAGCTCCCCTCACTTCACGAGCCCAGTGATAAACTGGCCTTGCTTAGCCAAAATATACTTTCCCTAGAGTTTAGACTCTGCCAGAGAATAGAGTGGGCTTTCCCCTTGGTGATGAAATCCAAGTAGGATCACCAGGACGGGTAAGGTATCCGCTGGGGGATGAAATCCTAGTTGGGCCTTGTCTCAGGTAAGTTTGATGTTTAGATTTAGTGCAAGTGGTTTAGGTTGTGTAACATTAAGTGATCTACAATTAATTCAATATGCATTTTCTTAATTACTAAGTGTGGACTAATGCAAGCACAAGCAGAAATGGAATGCAAAGTGTTTTAAGCCCCAAGTCGAAATGTTAAGTTCGGATGAAAAATAAGTTGAGAAAGGGTTTGAGGAATACGATTTTTGACTAGTCTAGAAATGCAAGAAAAGAAAAGAAAAGTTCTTTTTATTCCTGCTTATAATGTCATTTAGAAAAGAAGGAAGACGTGAAAAGGGAGGATCCTAATGCACCCTATATGAAAAGAAGGAAAGAAACCCAAGGGAGACCCTAGGGTCCCACCGGGCGTGCCAGAATGTTTCTACGCTAAATCACTTTCTACATTCAAAGAGAGAATTAAGAAACTAAGAGATGGTCAAGGCTTGATGTACCTAGATGTAGTCTGCACACCGTAATCTAGATGAAGTGAGAACTCCTCTTTGGCTATGGAGGAATGACACCTGCAAAGAAAGAGACTTGGACACGAAGAACGTTAGATAAGGAGACGGTGGGTTGCCAAGCGAAAGCTTGATCCCAGAAGTATGAAAACTTCCTTAAGGGATGTCAACCCACTAGTCAATAAAAAAAGGATGTCTGATGAAAGACAGAATATTAGAATACTGAAATGATAACAGACTAGAAAGGAAATAGAAGACAAATGCTTACCTAAAAGAAGCTATCAGCCTAGTCACAGTCACTGAGGTCAGGGGTGTTGCCAGCGTTGGTCAGGAATGTCACCGACGTCGGTTATACTGTCGACGTCGGTAGGGGTACTGGCCGAGGTCGGTCAGGGCAGTAGTCAGAGACGGGTCGGGCCAAGTTTCAGGACTGTGGACAGGGTCTATGGACACGTAGGTTAGACTGTGGTTTTGTCTGAGTGTCAGGGAGGTCTGTTTAGAGGTCTGAAGGATTTTCTTGGAGGTCTGAGGAATTTGTCTTGGGTCTGAGGGACTAAGAATGTTGTCTAGGACTGGACTGAAAGGATGACAGGGTAAAGGGAAGATGGACGGGAGACAGGGGTCTGAGAAGGCTTTTCAGCCTCTCAGGGAAAGGATAGGGCTAGTGGTAGACAGTGGATAGAATAGATAACTAAAATCAGATGAAATAATGAAATAAAACAATGAAATTGCTTACCTCCTGCTTGTTGACTGAAGAATGGGAGACTCTGTTGTTGGAGCTATGGAAGACCTGTTGCAAGAAGAAATGACTGATGTAGAGTGCCTGTACCTACTACTACTATTGTACGAGGAAGAGAGAAAGGAGAATACGAAATGCCAGGAGCGTCAAGAGAATTCTATTCGTAGGCCGGGGGGGGCTGCAATGGATGCAGGAAATGGTCTTGAAGGCTGCCGACACCGGCAGGATCACCGACGTCAGCCGCAGAGTAGCCAACGTCGGCAGTAGAAGAATGGGGATAGAGGCTAAAATTAGCCTCTATCCATTCTTGCACACCGTTGAGTTGAGGGGTCGTGGGGAAAACGGTCATGAGAAGGCTTAATGGGCACGGGAGGAGGATAAAGGGGAGATTTGGGTAATAAAAGCTAAGAGAGAGGTGGGGGGATCCAAGGTGGCAAGGGTGAGGTGGAAAGGGGCCCACTAAATTAAAATGTTTAAGTTATTTTAATTTAATGAATGGAGGGGACTAGGACAAGGGTTAGGACATGGGTCGAGGCAGACAAGGGGGAGAACGAAAGATGACCAAGGTGCAGACACATTTTCGGTGTCTACACAATGTATGTAATAATAATCAATATGAATATTATCCCCAATACAATTAAGTAATGAAAATCATTGCTATAACTAATCTAAATTGGCCCAAAAAAATTATGATTAATAAAATATCAACCTTTATAATCATAATGCATATGGCAGCCAAAGTTCCCATTCTCCAAGTAAAACCCAAAGAGTTCTTAAACCATCATCTCAGTGAAAATATAGAGGTATAACATTACCATCTATATTTTTCATCATTATTATTTTTGTTCCTTTTTATCTTTTCAATTCAATTAATTTTATTTTATTTTTTAATCGAATGAAAATTTCCCTAATTACAAGATACTAGTCTTCCCTAATTTTAAGATGCTAGAAAGTAATAATTTCAAAGGTATTATGATGCTAGAAACTAAATGTTTCAAAGGTATTTTAATGTGTTTATGCCAATATTATAATTCAAATAATAATCAAATAAATTTGAATAAATTAAATTGATTAAAAATTATACCTAAAATTACATAACTGAAGTGGTAATACCAAGACCATACTTGACACCCCATTTAAACACTCCAACATACCAACCTCCATCCTCACAAGTCCACACACCATATCCATGGTTCTACTAATTATAACTCTTCCCTACATACATATACCCAATTTAAAATCTATATACACCATATCCTTTCCTTAAGCCCTACCTATATTGGCCCATATACTAGTTACCCATAGCCCATGTCTCAATCCCATACCCATCATGCTTTCCATCCACCGAATCACCCTCATATATTACATTGACATAATAATAATAAACACCACTCCCAGAGTGTTTCCTCTAATGAAAACCCACCCTCATACATATCCCCATAGCTGTAGACCTCAACTACTTCCCTACCAATCTTGGATTTTATTTCACATTTGGGATTGAAACCATTAGTCCATGTCATTCCATGTGTAGACCTCAACTCCTTCCCTACCAATCTTGCCTTTAATTTCACACTTGGGCTTGGACCCAATAGTCTATGTCATGGATGGGTTGCCATTCATTCTCCTCTTATGAGTGATTGTAAATGTAGCCAATGTATTGAACCATGAAACAACAAGGTGACCCTAACTCTACAAAATATTCGATCCCCTAACTAGTCTCATAGAAGGCAACCTAAACCTAATCCTCAAATCAAGAAATGTAATTTTTAGTTATATAACAACTGTAGTCACAAAAACTAGCACAAAAAAATAATCAAACTAGATACCTATTATAAATTTAACATCTGAATCTGTATTATTCAATGCGATCCCATCTACGTATCACATTGCATAAAATTCCTACCTATAATTTATTTGAAAAATTATTATCTCGCCTATTTACCTCAAAGATAGGGGCATAAAGAGGAATCATTATATATCCACCTAAGAAATGTGTGAAAGTATTGAAATCATCACAAGATAAGAATGAAAAAGTATTCCTTAAAATAAAATAATACATTTCATATATCATGACAATGCACTTGGCATGGTGGGTGGAGTAGTGGCTGGCACTTCACAAAATGCCCTATACACAATCTACAAATCAGGATGCCCAATAATTTCCCTATCACACATCTACATGTATTTTTCCATTATAAGGAAAAAAAATAAAAAAAACATAGAGGAGGGTAGAGATAATTAATTTTACTGGTTGATAGCTTCATATCCATGGTTGCCTACTACTAACATCTCTGCTGCATGCTTCTCTTTTGCATGGTAGAGCACATTATTTGCATCTCCCTCTATTATCTCCACTTCAATATCACACACTTGTAAATAATTATAGACCAATATTTTTCCATGATTGTAAAAAATCTCATAGCCTTTCCCCAAAAATGAAAAAGAAAAACAACTAATCAATCAGCTATGCCATAATCCCTTCACTCTTTCGATGGATCTATTCCTAATTTTCTTGAGATCCATTTCCACCATTGGTATCACCTTCACTACACCTACAATGAATACCACAACATCAATGGATCAAATCCCAGAATGAAAAGTGGGAAAACAATTATAAAGGAATTAGATGACCCAGGCCTGCCATGCAAAGGACAGATGTTTCAGGAGGGTGGACATGGATAAGAAAGAGATTAAATGTGGGATGATTTGCATTTTTATTGAAATTATATGAAGATTTTAAATTATATGTTTTTTAATTTAAAAAAATTAACATGTAAATATATTATACTCAAAGGCTTCATTAAAAAACTAAATATTTTAAAATATTTTGGCATTTCAAGCAAGTAGTTTAGCAAATTATATTAATAAAAAGAAATCAATTTTGATATTTTAAATTTTTATATATAAATTTATATACTCAATATATCATCATTTATTATAAACTTCCTTTTTATTTATCCTCTATTTTATTTTCATTTCCATACTTTCAAAATTTTCACAATCCATTTCTCATCGAGAAAGAATTCAAGTTAGAATCAATTCAGAAACTATTTAGTGGAACTAGATAATTTGGTGAAACTCTAACTTCCATTATATATCCACAATTATTAAGCATTGAAATGTAGTTTAACACATTTTATCCTATGGTAGATATCTTGATATTCATAAATATGAAGGCATAAATGAACTAGTCCTCAATATCTTTGTAAGACAATCAAATAATTTTAAAGCTAAATACCCTTCCTAGTTGAAGTCAAATTTGGATATGGAAGTTGTTATTATAGAGAGCAAGTGTTGTAAGGAAAGAGAGGTTTCTAATAAAAGGAGAGATGGGACTGAATGAATCCATACCAAATTAGATTCAAATAAACTTTACATTGTTGATAGTGATAGGAGGTAACACTAGTCCAATTATAGGTGTTGTGATTAGAAGACCAATCATGTAGAGAATGAATGGATAGGGAATTATTGAAAGAGAGAAGAACATGTTAATTTAAATAATAAGAAAGAAAATAATGTGAGATTTTAACAATCCAAAGGAGGAATAAAAGTAGTACAAGAACTATATTCAATCTTTAGTCTTGGCTTTCTTTCAAGTGAAATGAGGAAAGGAGTGGACTAAGATCTGTGGGCTCTCAAAATTTTAGCCTCCACTAGTAAATCTAGCCACTATTATGGGTGGTTTATGTTAAATTATCTTTTTAGCTTTTTATATCAAGAAGTAGAGGAAAGAAAATGTTAAAGGATTAGAATTAATAAAGACAACATGTGGTGATTAGAGGGTTTGCTTATATTATTCACTTAAATAATTTTTACTTAGTATTTAAATGACAGTACCTAACTAGATTATTAGTAAAATTTTAAAATAAAATGTATAATACTATCATCAAATGATAACATGGGGGTTCCTATGCTAAATAATAATTTGAACAAGAGTTTATAGGTACATTAAACATGTATATTTTTATAATCTAAAATTTAATACAGTGGGAAGCATAATCTTACATTAAAAACGTATATACAACTTGAAATATTTATCAAATTAATGGCAAAACAATATTTGAAAATTACGTAGTGGTTAAGGATTTTAGAAAGTGACTTAGTTTAAATAGAATCTTTAAAAATGCTTTTGAGATTGATAAGATAACAAAGCTATAAATTTTACAATTATGATAGTGCAAGTTATTTAAATGACCTAAAATTTGGTTAGCAATACTTATCTAGGGAATTATGATAATGTTGAAGCCCCAAAAAAATTATCTTCTACCTCAACTTCCCCTACCTAAATATTAATCTTTCTAAAGGCCAAAAATGACATGATTATGCCTATGCAATGCAAAACAAATTAAGGATAACACACTGAATTTGGTTGTTAAGGTCAAATTCTTTTAGGTTTTATATGGTGTGTCTTTACATCATTTTAGAGAGGAGATAATTAAGGGATTCAAACCTCATGTTTCATAAAGAGATACAAAATTATTAGTGAGTGGACATACTTGAATACCAAATATGAGCATCTAATTTTTATTTATGGATTACTATGTTTACATTAATTAGGTTATTTTTATAGCACGGATAAACAAACAATTTAGTCCAGATAGATCTTGGGATGCTTCCACTTTGTATTAATTTTTAATTTAATCTTCAACATATTGAAACTAATTTAAATTATGGATTTTTAAACTATGTTAATTTTTAAACATTTACAAGCTAATTACAAGTTATATGGGAAAATAAAACTTTCACTTAAGTATTTTTTTAACACAATGAGGCATATCCTACAATGGCAATCAAAGGTGTTGGTGGAGTGTCATGTTTGTGAATATGTTCATAAAAATGATTAGCCTACCATTCATTTCACCATCATGTAGAGTTGTTTTTATTATTTATTGAATAATGAAGTTAAAAAAATCATGATTTATTGTTCATATGGTGAAATTTGGAGGCCACAATTTTAAAAAAAATATTTTTTCAAGCCCAACGTTATGGTCCAACTAGTTATTTGAGGACATTTGTCACCATAAAATGGGAAAGCTAAGGATAAGGTGATGGAGATATTAATCTATGTAGAACTCTTCAATATCAAAAATTATGTGACAAATAAAGGATAGGAACCTTGAGATTGATACATATATATCACGTTTTTCAAATAGACATATTTAACATATCTGAGCTAGTTTATAATTAGAATTAGAGTATAATATTATATCTCACTAGTCTTAAGTGTATTGAACCTAATTTAATTTATATTTTTTGAAACTATGTTAATTGATAAATATTTCCAAACTAACGAGTTATATGGAAGAATATGATATTCACTTAAGTGTTTTTATAAATGCCAAGAGGCATAACCTACAATGGTAGTCAATGGTGGTAGTGGAGTGTCATGATCATGAATATGATCATAAAAATGACTAGCCTTAAATTTGACATCCATTTCTCCATCATATAGGGTTATTTTTCTTCTTTCTCAAAGAATGAAATAAAAAATCATGATATCTTGTGCATACAATGAAATTTGGATCCCACATTTTTCAAAAAATATCTTTTCAATCCTAACGTTATGGTCCAACAAGTTGTTTTAGGCCATTTTTAACCATAAAATGATAAATTTGAGGATAAGGTGATGGAGTTGTTATTTAATGTGAAACTCTTCAATAGGCAAAACTATGGGACATCATTCTGTTATTAGGAGCTTAGCCACACCTAATAGTTTCAATTCATCAAATGAAAATGTGATTGTGTGCTAGTATGTGAGTATACACAAACCTACTATCCATTTCCCTGATCCAAATAGTTAGGACCTTGAGGTTGCAAGAGTCATCATAGATTGGGACTTCACATATTTCCTTATTACATGGAGTAGCAACTCGATAATGATCTAGTTACTCAATTCAAGCAACTACAATCTCATTGACTTTGTCCACTAATGTGGAGAACACATTGGCAAGTTGAAACTTATGCTATTATACTATGGGGTTTCCCATTAATTATGTGAATGTTAGTTATACACAAAATTTAATATGATTGACATACAAATTATGGTGTTGGAGTCTACCAACAATGCACCTTGTTACAATTTAAAATTTTCTAAAATAGACTACTTTATAAAAACTTGTGTACCCCTATTAAAAAATAAAAATATTATTCGCCCCTTCTTCACAAAATATTTTTTCCCTATTTACCAATATTTTATATCCCTTTATCAAAATATATTGGGTCTCTTATAATATAAAAAACCACTTATTAATAAAATATTTGTTGATATAAAAGAAGTGGTGGGAGTTGGGGGGGGTGTGTGTTTAGGGGGCTCAACACCTTGACCTCCATTAATAATTTTTTAAAATGAAATAAATGTTGCCAAAAGAGCATATTATAATACTATATGAATAATTTACATTTCCAAGCTAATGAGTTATATGGAAGAATAAAAATTTTACTTATGTTTTTTTTATAAATGCAAGAGGCATAACCTAAAATGGTAGTCGATGCTGGTGATGGAGTGTCATATTCATGAATATGTTCATAAAAATGACTGCCCTTAAATTTGATGAACATTTCACCATCATGTAAGGTTGTTTATCTTCTTTATTGAAGAATAAAATAATGATATCTTATGCATACAATCAAATTTAGAGCCTACCTTTTTCTAAAAATATTTTTTCAATCCTAACATTATAGTCCAACAAGTTGTTTTAGGCCATTTCTGACCATAAAATGAGAAATTTGAGGATAAGGTGATGGAGTTGTTATTCAGTGTGGAACTCTTCAATAGGAAAAACTATGGAACATCATTTTATTATCAAGATCTTGGCCACACCTAATAGTTTCAATGCGACACTCAATGTAGTGGGTCAACATGTATGCACAAAAAAGGAACCACTTTATTATGTAGATATATATCCCCATGGCCATTTGAAGCAACCTCAACTAGGATTATCAAAAATTAAGAGTGAAAAAATTACCTCCTATCATGAAATGATGATAGATTCAACATCCAAAACACAAGCATGCTCTCAATATGGCATGCATATGTAGATATACAACCAATTTTTTTTTGCCATGTTATACTCAAATATATAGAAAAGTATGCAACAAATGTTGAAAATAAATTTGAAAGCTAACATCATTTACTAACTAGAATATCATATGCAATTGTAATAGAGAGCCTAACACTAACCAAATATAAAAATATCTTCTCATAAACTATTGCTAACTATGACATAGGTGCACAAGAAACATGGCACATGCTACAAAATATTCATTTGATAGTTTATAACTGAATATTTTTTACCTTATCTGTTTGCAAATAGGATCTCAAAAAGGTCATGGAAATTATATCTACTAAATATAACCTTCCATATTTCATTCATGCATATATACATCACCCTTATTTCTTGGAGACAACATTGCTCATTAAAGAAGTATGATCTTGGTCTTTCAATAGTTGATGAAAAACTAATTAATGGATACAAATAATTACTCAGGTGATTCTTCAAATATTTCTTCAATTCTATTTTAAACCCTCTATTGATCCCCCTTCATTTGAGATATTTTGTTGGGTGGATGTCTTACTTTAAATACATTCCAAAATTTTGCTGTGGATATTGGCTTAAATAGGGAAGACATTGTTACACACTAGGAGAAATTAAAGGACTCTTACAATCCATGGCATATTGAGTGAACATGTGTATAAAATGACAACAATGTCAATTCCACTAGTGTCAACAATGAAAATGAATAATATATACATCTTCCTTCTATATTAATTATCCAAATGGAAGTAGTGGGCCCACTTAATGACTAATAAGGTAAAAGTAGATTAAACTTGAAATAATAAAAAACCTACATTATTATTAAATTATATGAAGAGTCTAAATTATATGTTTTTAAATAAAAATATTAATATGTAAATATACTATACTTAAAATTTTGATACAAAAATGAAATGCTCTGAAATACTTTGGCATTTCAAGCAAGTAGATTAACAAATTACATTGATCAAAAAATCAATCTTGATATTTTTGGTTGCTATATAAATTTATATACTCAATATATCATCATTTATTATATACTTATTTATTATTTCTCTTCTATCTTCTTTTCATTTCCATACTTTCAAAATTTTCATAATCGATTTGCCATCGAGAAAGAATTCAAGTCAGAATCAATTCAATAATTATTTGGTGTAACGAGATAATTTGGTGTAGCTTTAACTTCTAATATACATCCAAAATTATTAAGCATTGAAATGTAGTTGAACACATCTCATCCTATGGCATATATCTTGATCTTCATAAACATGAATATATAAATGAAGTAGTCTTGAAGTTCTTTGTAATACAATCAAATAATTTTAAAGCTAAATACCATTCCCATTTGAAGTGGAATTTGGCTATAGAATTTGTTATTCTAGAGAGAAAGTGTTGTAAGGAAAGAGAGGTTTCTAATAAAAGGAGAGATGGGACCGACTGAATCCATACCAATAAGATTCAAGGAAACTTTGCATTATCGACATGGAGAGGTTATTCTTGAAAGCGATAAGATCGTGTTAATCAAAATGATAAATAATGAAATAATGTGAGATTTCAATAATCGAAAGGAAGATAAAAGTAGCTCAAGAACCATATTCAATCTTCAGTCTTGGTTTGTTTTCAAGTGAAATGAGGAAGGGAGTGGACAAAGCTCTACGGGCTCTCAAATTTTTAGCCTAACTAGATAGCATATGGTGATTAGAGGGTTTGATTATATTATTCACTAAATATTTTTTTACTTAGTATTTGAAATGAGAGTACCTAACTAGATTATTAGTCAATTTGAATAGAAAATGTATAACACTATCACGATTGGATAACATGGGGATTCCTATGTTAAAGAAGATTTTGAATAAGATTTGATAGGTACATTAAACATGTCTATTTTTACGATCTAAAATATATATGGTGGGCAACATAATCTTACATTAAAATGGTGTATACAACTTGAAATATTTGTCAAATTACTAGCAAAATAATGTTTTAAAATTATGTAGTGGTTAAGGATTTTAGAGACTGAATTAGTCTAAATAGAATATTTAAAAATGATTTTGAGATTGAGAAGGTAAAGGAGTTACAAATATTACAATTATGATAGTGAAAGTTATTTAAATGACCTGAAATTTGGTTAGCAATACTTATCTAGGGAATTATGATAATGTTGAGGTCACAAAAGAATTGTCTTCTACCTCAGCTCTCCCTACCTTAATCATAAAATTTACAAGTATTATTACTCTTTCTAAAGGAAAAAAATGACATGAGTATGCCTATGAAATGTAAAACAAATTAAGAGTAACATACTAAATTTGGTTGTTCACATTAGATTCTTTTAGGCTTTGTATAGTATCTATTCGAATCATTTTAGAGATGAGACAATTAAGGAATTTGAACATCATGTTTCATATAGAGCTAAAAAATTATTAGTGAGTGGACATAATGGAATCCCAAATATGAGCATATAATTTTTATTTATGGATTACTCTATTTACATTGATTAGGTTATTTTTATGGCATAGGGAAACCAACAACTTAGCCTAGATAGATCTTGGGATGCTTCCACTTTGTATTAATTTTTAAGTTAGTCTTCAACATCTTGAACCTAATTCTAATTATCACTTTTTAAACTATGTTAATTATTAAACATTTCCAAGATAGTTACGAGTAATATGGAATAATAAAACTTTTGGTTAAGTATTTTTTTAATGTAAAGAGGCATAACCTACAAGGGCAAATGAGGGTGGTGGTAGAGTGTCATGTTTGTGAATATGTTCATAAAAATAATCTATTTGACATTCATTTCACTGTCATGTAGAGTTATTTTTATTATTTATTGAACAATGAAATAAAAAAATCATGATATCTTGTGCATATGTTGAAATTTGGAGCCCACCTTTTTTATGAAAATATTTTTTGAGCCAGATGTTGTGGTCTAGCTAGTTACTTTAGGACATTTGTCACCATAAAATGGGAAATCTAAGGATAAGGTGATGGAGATGTTAATCCATGTGGAACTATTCAATAGGAAAAACTATGTGGCAAATCCAAGATAGGCACCTTGAGAGTGATACATATATATCATGTTTTTCAAATAGATATATCTAACATATCTGAGCTAAAAATGATTGGGGTTAGAGTATACTATTATGTCTCACTAGTCTTCAGTGTCTTTAACCTAATTTACATTATGCTTTTTTAAACTATGTTGATTGATAAACATTTCCAAGCTAATGAGTTATATATAAGAATAAAACTTTTGCTTAACTATTTTTAGAAATGCCAAAAAGTATAACCTACAATGGTAGTCAATTGTGGTGGTGGAGTGTCATGTTCATGAATATGTTCATAAAAATGACTGGCCTTAAATTTGGCAACCATTTCACCATAATGTAGGGTTTTTCTTCTTTTTTGAAGAATGAACTAAAAAATCATGATATCTTGTGCATACGATGAAATTTGGAGCCCGTTGTTTTCTAAAAACATTTTTTCAATCCTGACATTATGGTCCAACAAGTTGTTTTAGTCCATTTCTCACCATAAAATGATAAATTTGAGGATAAGGTGGAGTTGTTATTCAATGTGGAACTCTTCAATAGGCAAAACTATTTGATGTTATTCTATGATTAGGAGCTTTGGCACACCTAATGGTTTCAATTCATCAAATGAAAATGTGATCATGTGTTAGCATGTGAGTGTACTCAAACAAATTATCCATGTCCATGATCCAAATAGCTAGGACCTCAAGTTTGTAAGAGTTATCATAGATTGAGACTTCACATTTTACCTTATTGCATGAAGTATTGGCTTAACAATTATCTAGTTGCCAAATTCAAGCAACTATAATCTTGTTGACTTTGTCAAACAAAATCAAAAAAACATTGGCGAGTTGAAACATATATTCTTGCACTGTGGGCTTCCTCATTGATCATGTAAACGTCACTGATCCACAAAATTTAATACAATTGACATAAAACTTAGGATGTTGAAATCTGCTAATAATACACCTTGTTACAATGTAAAATTTACTATAAAAGACTTCTTTACAAAAACTTATGTACCTCAAATAAAAATAATATGTGCCCCTTCTTTACATTTTTTTTAAAAAAAATCTTATTTACCAATATTTTATATCCTTCACAAACATATACTGGCTCTGTTATAGTATTAAAAAAAATTTCTTATTAATAAATTATTTGTTAATATAAGAAAAGAAGATGGGTAGGGGGCTCGACCCCTTGACCTCCATTAAGATGAAGGTTTTCAAACAAATTAACCCACCTTTTAAGGCAGTCGACTGGAGCACCACATGGCCATAGTAGTGGAAGTTGGACAATGGTTGATGAGAGGACTGTCGGCACTATCGATAAACCTTATTTTGGGACTGTCAAGCACCAGGATGGCTGAAATTAATGCTATTATTAGCCATAGCTTGTTAACAGACCAACCGGTACATACATGGTGAAATTAGACTATAATATAAATTATATATTATTCTTCATTATTGAATAATACTTTCTTATAGACATTTACTCATTGCTAATAAGGGATCAAATCTTCTAGGATGTGATCTGATTTGAGATGATGTTCATGTTAGATGGTATTTTCAGTTACAATCAAGTTGAGGTAATGTTTGAAGACTAGCATAATGCCAAATTCACAACTCCATAAAACCCACAAACCCACAATGAATATGATGGATTTTTAAATTATCATATTATGATTAGGACATCAAACCCACAAATATTTTTAGTGGTAGAGGTTTATTTTAGTTTACAACAATAGGAGTTGATGAAAAAATGAAATCTACAAAATAAAATCTTGACAAGGAAGAACCTAAAACATTATCTATGGTGGTATTCGTCAATTCTACGAATGAATGGTAAACTATATTTTCTTATTTATTAACTTATAGGGAATGTCTTCAACATCATAATGCAAAGCAATATAGAACTTTCAAGCTCAAATATCTTAGGCATGCAATTTAGGACAACACAAATTCCAAGAAGGAGATGGATGGTACTTTCCTAAGGTGTGTAGATAGAAAACAACATAAAAGGCTATTGGAAGAATTCCACAATCAAGGTTGTGAAGGTTTCATCCCCTCACTAGTTAAAACTTTCAAAACCTTGTAAGTTTATTATTACAATACAAAAAATTTCAAAGATTCACAGGATTAAGTACCTAAGCACTAAGCATGTCAATAATGAGCAACATGGTCATGATGGGGGCATGAATATTATTCATTCCCTTTTGATCATGGAAATATATTCAAGATTTGTATGAAGTAGTGTGTTTCAAATTTATTACAAGTAATGTGTGGTGAGATTCAAGGACCCTCAATAGCCATGGCATTGATTCTATAGAACCCATTATGTGGTTCCATCTTATCTTACATGTGATGTATGTTTGAGTGTAGTGACACTCAAAAACCTTCACATCACTTCTTTTGAACCCATCAAGGTTATCATTTTTTTGAATTAGTACATTGGTACTATTACCCTTTCTTGAGAGTTATAATATTAAATCTATAAAACTCAAGAGCTTGATTAGTTATTCAAAACTAGGACTTGATCATGGTCGATTCACAGTGCCTAGACTTACCTAACACACATGGCTTCCATCCAGTTGCATGTGTCCTTAGAAGATTAGTATCACCTATCTTACCCCTTCTTCTCCCCAAAACATAAAATCAAAATTAATCCTAAGGCAAGGAGGGATTCAGTCGTTGGGGTAGTCACAGGGGCACCTCTCGATTAAAATTAAAAGAATAGGACTTGCTCAATTAGCCATTGGTTTAAATTATCCAAGTGTTTCAACAAGGTGATAGATTTATCCATCATTAGTTATAGGTTATAAGCCAGTTTGGTTTCACATATTTATAGGTATAATCTTTCCTTGATCTCTTGTCAATTTTTCAAATTTCTAGGTTCATTTTGATTCCAAAATTCAAATGGAAACAATAATTACTTCATAAGCTATCATAGAGCTTTTTACATTTGAGTGTCTTTCATAATTGAAGTATCCAATCGAAAAAGGTGTATTTTACACATTTAGGTTCAAATTTTTTCTCATTTACTCTAGTAATTTCATTTATAAAATAAACTAAGGGGGGATATAAACACATAAATTTGGTCACAATAAATTTAAAAATCTAATTATTAACACATTCTAGACCAAATTATTTGTGCCTATTTACATGACTCTTGTTTGACATTCCTCTAAGCCTTTTGTCCATATGCAGGTTTGATACTTTGTTTCCCATTACTACTACATAGAAATTTCAATGCCAGATACTCAAGCTACTTAAAATAATATTCAAACTATCTTTGACAAATAATAATAATCCCTAATCCTTCTAGACAATTTTTTTTAGGTGGACATGAGGGGTTTGTGATCCTATCCACTTAGGTAGGATGCTTCCCACACCAAGTAATGGCTAGTTTATGAAATTTAAAATATTATTTTGGGTCTTCTTACATGTTTCATAAGGTTATATAAATAAAATTTTCAAATATTCACCTATAAATACACATCAAAGATTATTCAATATTCATAAACTTGGCATTCACTTATCTCAATGTTACATACTATTTCACATTGAGAAAATTTGCCCTATTTTTCCCAGATTCAAGATCATTTATAAAGACTAGTCATAAGCCAAGTCAAGAGCATCCCAAAGCAAGATAAGTGTTATCGTTGTCGAGTATAAAAAATTATAGTTAATACATATAGTCAAAGGAGCACAAATTACACATTTGCTATGGGTGCGAAACTACATGGACTTGATTTCCTTCATTAAAGTATTGGATATGTATGTAGCAGTCAATCATTAAAAGGGGTGATTAAAGTTAGCTTAACCCATTACACTCCCTTCTTTTTTTAGGTTTTCAAGCTATCAAATTATCTTTAGGGTTAAAAATATGAGAATTTTTTTTTCTGTGGTATTACTCGAAATATGATATCTCAAATTGCTCAGTAGACATAGGTATATAATGTGAAAGGATCAATTTTTTCCATGCTCAATAGGGACAAGCCAATGGTAAAAAAACTCAAGTAGAGTTTGCTTCCATCCAATTAAAATATTTTTATCTAATAATATTCTATGATTCTACTTCTGATATGTCATTTTCATAATTCTTGTTTTTTTTGTATTTCCCCATCAGTCAGTTAGCATAGTCAATTAGGACAAGTCTATAGTCAATGGATGAAATTGGAATGTACTATAGTCTATTTACAATGGACGTATCCAAAAATAGTTTATGGTTTTGTTCCTAATCCTGAGCATGCACAATAACCTCATTTACTGATTTTCACTTAGAACAGTTAGCTAAAATCTTGTTTTGAACTAAGTTGTTTTCTTTTAAGTGCTTTCCTAATTTATCAATTTTCTATACTTAGAATTTGTTAAAATAAAAATTGTTAATTATTATACATCTTCAACATTGTGATATTTTCTAGTTTTACACCTATAATTATAAGTATAATTTATTGTGTTTTAAATCAAAATAGGATAAAACACCCTACCTCTCATGTCCATCTCAACATAATCAATGTCGAGAATATATTATATCACCCTCACAACATTTATTTATAGAGTTTATAATATGTTTTTAAGATTAATGTCAAATACAAGAGACTAAAGGGTGGTCTCTCTTTCTTCTCCATAGAGATAAAAACAAGGAGACATTGAAATGAATTCACTAGCCATAACTCAAATACATAGAACACCAGAGAGCAGTGTATCTAAGAAGAAATATTGATGATGCAAAGAAAAATTAGAAAGTGAATTTATAGCATCACCAATAGGTAAATTCAAAATACAATTAAATAAATGTGACATGCCTTAATTATGATTATATAATTCTTAATTCAACTAAATATGTTTCCTTGAATCCATCAGTCCCTTAGTAGTGAAATCACATGGGGATAGCAATGGTAGGATCCTAGTTCTCATGGATTTTAATCCTTTAATAAATGAATATTGAAAATTTTAAAAAAATTATGTCAAATAATTTGTCATGAATTTCAAGCCATTCAATAGCAAGACAGTTGGGCCAAATATAGTCTAGTGAGATTCATTTAGTTTTTTCAAGTCTTGTTTGGTTTTTTTAAAGCTCATTTAACTTTCTTGAAGATATGGAAATAAAAGTGACATGGCATAATTTTTATTATATCATTTCTAGTGCAATCAAATCACACAAGGATATAAATGGTGGAAGTTATTATCTTGTTCTCATTTCTCAACATTTACAATGATCTTCCATAATGTTAGGAAACTAGTTCCCACATATTTGACCCTAATAAAAATTTCTCTTTAATCCATTAATAATTGAATAATTTTAAAACTTAGTTTAGAAATGCTCTTCTAAATATTTATCATTATATTAACTTCCATTTTATTCACTACAACCTCCATTTATTTTCAATGACAAGTTCACAATTTTATCAATAAATTATAAATATTATTACAAATTCACATTTTTATCTATATAAAATTATTAAAAAAAACCCATCAACATGAAAGCCATTCCATTAGGATTATCTAGACTAGCAAATCTGAGTCTAGATAAATTTGCCGCCCATTCTATAGTTTTTTCAAGCTGGTTTATTAAACGTTTCCATGACGGTAAAGCACTTTCATGGATTTTATGGTGTATTACCTATGTCCAAGCATGGACATGGCTATTTATATGATTTTTTAGATAGATTTAAAAAAATGTGTATTTTAATTACACTTAATAAAATAATATAAAAATAATAAAAGGGCACAAAACAGTTAAACTTGAATGTTCTAATGTTTGGGTGCATTTTTTGTTACATGGGTCTATTGTATCATATAGGGACTCAAGGTTCTTGGAAAAAAAATATGGGGAAAGATGGATTTTGATACAATAAAGTACAATTTTCCAACCTCAAACTAATGGACAAATAAAGGTGATCAATAGGACTTTTGTTCAGCTGATAGGAGGTCATAGAAAAAGTGTTTGAGGAATTGGGATGAGTCTTTGGTGTACATTAAATACTCAAACAATATGGTAGCAAACATATCCACTAATAAGTCATAATTTTAAGCATGTTTTGGTTATTTTATAGCTAATCCACCTGATGTTGTATTGAATCATTAGGTAGGTATAGAGAAGCAAGTTTTAGAGGCAAAAAGAGTTGAAAATATCATTGATAAGATTACAAAACTCCATCTCAAAGTGAAATATCAGTTAGATAAGTCTCAAGGAAATTACAAGGCCAAGCATGGACAACACTATAATGGTCACACACTCAAGGTTGGTGACAAGGTATGAATATAATTGAAAGAAAAATGACTCTAAGGATAATCTAGGAAGCTTATGCCACTACAGTATGGACCATTTTACATCTTAGAGAAGATTGGTGATAATACTTTCAAATTTGATTTACCCTCATTCATGCTAATGTTCTCATTTTTCCATTATGAAAATTTACATTTATTTGAACCATCCATGCTAGATGAGGATGAATAAAAATAATCTCTACCTTCCATATAAGAATTGGTTGTGGATGAAAAAGGAGAATTGGAGGAGGATGTAGTATTAAAATGGAAATTTATAGAGATACACAATGGATCACAAGAGTATTGGAAAATGGGAATCAAGGGGAATACACCATGGAAATGCAAGTGGTACTCAAAGGATAAGGTGGAAGAGTTATTTCCACATCTCCTCCACCATTAAGAAAGCTTTTGTGGAGCCAAAATCTTCTCAATAAGGGAGGTATGATCCATAATGATGAAAAAACAATCCTTTCATCAAGTAGAAAAAAATAAACCTAGTTTTAATCATCATTATAGATTCAAGGTAGAATTTATAGAAATTTGGAAAAACTATCACTTCATCAAGCTGACAATTGTGTAATCACAGGGGTGGTTATGTAACCATTAGTTCATGTAGGTAGAAGTTTTGAAATCATTATTATACATTAATTGGTGGTTGCACCTACAATAACCAAATAGATGATTTAAAAAAAACAAATTGTATCTTCAAATTCTCAGATGATTGAGGAGCCTTTGGTGCACTAAAGTACATCTTCACAAAGGATAAGAAGGATGACATAAACATAAATGTCATCAATTAACAAAGAAAGTGTCTAGATGTTTATAGGAAGGATTGGAGTTAATAAAAAATGAAGAAATCTTTGTGAGTAGGAGAGTTGTAAGTTATAATTTTTTATGTCTTTGTAATCCATCATTGGCTAATACAAAATATGAAGTAGAGCCATTGCCTCTTCCAATTGGTTTTTCCTTACACCTTATGGGGTTTTCTATGTCAAAATGATTTGTGTCATTTTTATCCATTTTTATGAGTCTGTCTAAGTGTATTTACATTCATATTTAGTTCTTAAGCATTTATATCTTCTAGCATAACAAATATAAACTATTTATATCATTGTATGAATTAAGCTATTTGTTTTGGAGAAAAATCATAGAAGAATAACAAGTTTTCATTTTATATATTCTAGTAAGTTAGTGACTTGAGAGTTTATAGAAAAATTAACTCTCGAGACTTAGGGCACAAGAGTTATTAGGCATTCAAAGAGTTCATTGTTATCTTCTAACATCTAATGTTTAATATATATAATTATAATGGGTATGAAATATTTGATTGTTTAAATGGAAGGACATAATACCAATAATAATAAAAACCTATTTTTAATGGTGGGAAATGAAAATTCTCATGTATTATAAATAATGAAAAAATATTCAGACTTATTGCATACAAAAACCCAATTTTAAAAGTATAATTTTTATGAACATACTTTGATTAGGGGTAAAAAACTTATGACCATTATCCAATCAAAATTTCCCTTCAATAGTTTTGTGAATGATATTTAAAGAACGAATCGTCAAACATTCAATATATTTCTAAAATCATCCATAAATATATTTGCAATCCTGAGAATTTTTTTTGAGTCCATCCAATTTTTTTCACTTTCATTCCATATGGATTTTTAAAACTTTCCACTGTATTTTACCATTTAAAAGCATAGATATGTTCTTATGGAAAAAATATTTAACCAATTCATGTTTCAAAGAAATCAAACTCATCCTAGAAATTAAAATCTATAAATATTGGAAGAATAACATTTAATTTAACATATTTTTTAATGAAGTGTATACTTTCTTTAGCCTTATCTTGTCACTTAAATTACAATTAATTTTACAAGTTTTCATTATGGAAGGGTTGGATGAATGTATAACCTCCAACTTGAAAAGAAGACCAACCATTCAAATTTGATCACTGCTAAAAGGTGAAGGATAATAATAAACACTAATATGTAATTAAATAGATAAGACATGTCACACAATGCATACACATCTATCAAGCTAGTCACTACTACAAAATTTGATTAAATTTTGCATTTAATAGTTTTTGGAAGAATCTAGATACTCTATTATGTATCTCCCGATTTGGCACATACTAAGAAGATATTGCTAAAATTTATTTAGTTTGGATTTACACCAAGGAATTACATTCACTTAAAATTTTATAGGGATTTCTCAAAAAAGTCCATTTAATGCAAATATACAATGATGATTGTATTTCATGACAAGTCATTTGATAACAATTTTCTAAATTAACTAGTTTTAGATGGACCTCCATACTTTATGTTAAAGTTTTCTTTTTGAAATTTGTTGGGAGAATGTTGGCAAAGGTAGTTGAATTTGGATTTATAGATACCAATTGCTTTTGCCCTCAAATCTACAAGCTTATTTTATTCATTGTCAATAATGATTGTAGTCCATGAATTACATTACCTTAGGAATTTAATCAAATAAGTATTAGATATTATATATGCCTAAACATATTTTGTGTACACACCTATCTAAGTAGTAACAACTATAGCATATGTTTAACACTCTTTTTTGAATTTTATTCATTGTACACAAACTGTTGATTTTTAGTTGGCTTGATTATGTATTAAAATGAAGAAAATGTATGGGTGCTATGGATAGCTTGAATGATTGAATGAGATTTGAAGGGAGACAAAGGACATGAAATATTTTTAATTTCAAAATATTTAATCACTTTAAGAAAAATCCACAAAACAAGAAATTGTAAAAATTTGGCCAACTTTGAAAATTGGACCTAAGAATTTGTTATTTGGAAAAAATTCACCCCAATTTTTTTTGTCTTTGTATAACATAAGAATAATGAAGAAACATGACAAGAGTAAAGAATAAAAACTCTTTTGTTTGAATACATTTTCTATTATATATGTGTATTTATTCAACAACCATGTCTACCTTACATATCATTAAGTTGAAAAAAAAATTGTAATTCAACCTTACATCTCCCTAGTTTGACAAAACATTACACATATGATCCATATATAACCTCAAAATATACTAAAACATTATTATTTAGTCTAAGAGAACATAATAATAAACAAAGAACACTAATTAACAATCAACATTGTTGAGTGAAAAACTATGAAGTAGATGTACACCAATTTTCATGGCTCCTTGAATTAGTATTTCTTGTACCACTTGTCTCCACAAGCAAAGGTGAGTTATTTATTGGCAATTAAAAATTCATAAGAATACCAAGAAATGAACTTCTTATTTTTTCTAACCTCTCAACTATATCCATCATATTTGGGCATTGTTGAGGCAACTCACTTGTGCAAACCAACCCTACTTGTATAAATTGAGTAAGGCATACCAATACCTTTGATATCTCTGATTTATTAACATCATGAAGAAGGTTGTTATCCACCACTTCTTCAGTTTTATTTATAAAATAGATAGCTACCCACTTTTGAAGATTGATTTGATGACCTTTCACAAAAATGTCAACTCTTGGTTTCCTCCTTGTCAACAAATCCAAAAGTAGAATGCCTTAGCTGTATACATCTTCTTTTGTTGAAAGATTTCCACCCATTCCATACTCTATAGTGCAATACAATGTTTAGTGATTCTCAAGCCATTGTTTAGAATCCCTTTATAGATAGATCCAAAACTACCAACTCCTAAGAGATTGGTTTGGCTAAACCCAAGAGTTGCTTCTAAAAGCTCTTCATATGAAATTTTTGGGGGTCCGACATTGAGGGAAACTATTTTTTGACTACTACGTTTCCTTGTATAGGAATATACTACCAATAATAAAGACAAGATGAAGACTAAAATGCTAATCATAACTAGCACTATTATCTTTTTGGAGACTGAAATTTTTTTGTGTTTGGAATGAGAGCAGGGTTGTAAATTTATCCATGTGCCGTAAAGACCATGATTTCTCATAATTGCAGACTCATGAAGTGTTTCAAAAATCCTCCCTTTAGAACCTCCCCTGTTAACTTATTTGAATAAATATTCATATGTTGAAGCATTTTCATCTCTTTTAAAGCCATTGAGATCACACTAGACAAATTATTTCTTAAAAGATCAATGTCCTCAATATTTAATAGATGAGTAAGTGATGTTGGTATCGAGCTATCAAAGGAATTCCAAGAAAGATTCGAATATTGAAAAATTGTGAAGCTTTCTAGTATGGCTAGAATTTTACCCGAGAACTTGTTGAGAGACATATCTATAGCTTGGACCATTATCATTTTTCTCATTGTTGAAAGATAACCTTGTATCAAATTGTTGGAAATGTTGAAATAGTGCTAGAAATTTAGAAGACCTAAAACTTATAGAGGTATGTTTCTTGATAGCTGGTTGTAAGACAAGTCCACCTTTTCCAAATTTTGGCATCTTCCTAAACTGATAGGTATTTTCCCTGATAATTGATTGTGATCAAGAAGAACTCTTAGTTGAAGAAGATCTCCAAGACTATCTAGAATTTTCCTTGAAATCATGTTTTCACTCAATGATAACAACCCAAACCTTTTTACTTGACCCAAATGTTTTGGAATTGCTCTATATAAATTTTTCATATGCAAATACAATCTTTCTAGGTTTAAAAGTTGATTGAGTGTGGATGGAATGGTTCCATTCAAAAGTTTTAGGTAATAGGGAATATTGGAAGTTACCTCCCACAATGGAGGAAATGAAGTCTTCAAAATGGATTATTATGTTCACATTGAATCAAAAAAACCATTTTAATTTAGATGAATTTTGGGATGCTTTCACTTTGTATACTTTGTATTGATTTGTTTGTTATTTTTTTGTTAGCTTGAATTTAAAATTTAATTTAAAATTTTTGAAATTATGTTAATTGCTAAATAATTTCAAGTTGATTATAAGTTTTATAGAAGAATAAAGGATTTTTTTAAGTATTTTTTTAATGTTAAGAGGAAATACTTATAATGATACTCAAGAATGGTGGTGGAGTTTCGCGTTTGTGTATATGTTCATAAAAATGATTGACATTTTAAATTTGACATCCATTTCATCATAATATAGGGTTGGTTTTATTATTTTTTGAATAATAAATTAAAAAAATCATAATATTTTCTACATACAGTGAAATTTGGAGACCAACTTTTTTAAAAAAAAAATTGAGCTCGATGGTGTGGTCTAGTTAGTATTTTGAGGGCATTTTTCACCATATAATAGAAGTTTTGAGTATAAGGTGATGGCATTCTTAATTAGTGTGGAACTCTTCAATAATAAAATTTATATGACAACTCTAAAATAGACACTTTGAATTTGATACGAACATATCATATTTTTTAGATGGATATATTTAACATATCTGAGCTAGTTTATGTCTAAGATGATATTATATTATTATGTCTCACTAATTGCTAATAAAATAATAACAAACAAACATAAATGATCAAATCCATGATAACAATAAAAATAAGCAATCAAATGGTAACAAAAAAATAAATAAACAAATAAACATGAAATTTATAGATAAACATGAAATAAATGAATGATGGTAAACATCCAAACATAGAATAAATGAACATTAAAGGTTGGTAGGTGACAAGAGAACAAAACAATACATTAACACTAAAAATCATGAATTTCAATGAATCAAAAAAAATTTATATGAATTTGAATATTTTTTTAATATAATTCATATTTTTAAATTTTGATTATGTATGAATTTAATTACAATTTTGAATGAGTTTGACATATATTCATGTTGTTCCGTGAATTTCAAACATATACAATTAGATTCGATAAATGCATTTACATAGACTATATTATTAGTCAAATTTGAATAGAAAATGTATAACACTATCATGAGTTGATAGCATGGGAATTCCTACATTAAATAAGAGATTGAATATGAACTTATAGGTACAGTAAACATGTTGATTTTAAAATCTAAAATCTAATATGGTGGGCAACATAATCTCACATTAAAAAGGCATATACAACTTGAAATATTTATGAAATTAATGAAAACCTAATGTTTAAAAACTACATAGTGGATAAGGATTTCAAAGAGTGACTTATTCTAAATAGAATATATAAAAAAGACTTTGAGATACAGAAGGTAAAGGAGCTATAATTTTTTCAATAATGATAGTACATGTTATTTAAATGACTCAAAATTTAGCTTGCAATACTTATCTAAGTAATTGTGATAATGTGTAGGTCTGAAAAGAATTATCTTCTACCTTAGCTTCCTCTAACTTAATCAAAAAATTTACACTAGGATTACTATTTATAAAGGCTAAAAATGACATGAGTGTGCCTATGAAATGTAAAACACATTAAGGATAACATATTGAATTTAGTTACTAAGGTCAAATTATTTTAGGTTGCATATGATGTTTCTCCACATCATTATAGAGTGTAGATAATTAAGGGATTCAAACATCATGTTTCATATAGAGCTACAAAGGAACTAGTTAGTAGACATATTTGAATACCACATATGAGTTTCTCATTTTTTATATGGATTAAAATGTTTACATTGATTAGCTTATGCTTTTGGCATGTGAAAACCAATAACTTAGTCTAGATGAACCCTAGGATGCTTCCTTTGTATAGATTTTTTTATTTAGTATTCGGTGTCTTGAACCTAAAATTTAAATTATTGTTTTTGAAAGTATGTTAATTGTTAAACATTTCCAAGCTACGTACAAGTTCTATGGAAGAATAAAGCATTCCTTTATGTATTTTTTTAATGCTAAAAGCCATACTATACAATGGTAGTTGAGGATGGTGGTTGAGTATCATGTTTGTGAATATGTTCACAAAAATGACCAAACTTAAATTTGATAGACCCATTTCACCATAATGTAGGGTTGTTTTTATTATTTCTTGAAGAAAAAATAAAAAAAATCATGATATCTTCTTGCATGTTTTGAAAGTTGGATCCAAACTTTTATTTGATTTTTTTAAGCTTGATGATATGGTTCAGTTAGTTGTTTAAGGGAATTTATCACCATATGATGCGAAATTTGAGTATACATTGATGGCACTATTAATTAGTGTGGTAATCTTCAATAGGGAAAACTATGTGACAACTCCAAGCTAGTCATCTTGAGATTGATGCATACATATCACAGTTTTTAGATGGCTATATTTAACATATCTAAGCTATTTTATGTCTAAGGTGAGAGTATAATAGTATGTCTCACTAATCATTATTATTCATGGTTATTTTTTCTTAATTTAATTTTTTAAATATAGTTAATATAATTTACAACATCATACTATCTTTATAAAATGTGAGATATGCTAATGTTTAGAAGTTTTTTATTGAAATTTTTCTTGCACTTCAAGAGCAACATGGTAAGTTCTATGAGTGTGTGACTAAAATATAGAACTATTGATAGAGAAGGTTAGTTCCTCTCAACTCTAATTCATATATAAAATCTTATTGATTGGAAAAAAGGTGAAAATACAAATGTACAAATAAAAAGAGGTGATGCACCAAATAGAATGAATTAATCATCTATTTGAATTTAACACAAATATAAATGAAATATGAAGGTTGAAATATATTGGCACAAAAAATCAACTAAAATAAGTGGTAATATTTATGTTAAATATGGGAAAAAA